>CH003047.1:964482-1113532 GCA_000149265.1 Ciona savignyi
ATTACCTCGGATCCATAGTAGTTATACAGCTTTCTATAGGTAAGAATAATTCAACATTAAAATTAATTGAGTTTAATCTAAGTGAAAAAGAAATGGGCTTCTCTTTGAACTTTGTTAAAAAAACTAGACCCACAGACATTGTTAAATAACACTCTGCTTATTCAGGTTACCGAAGCTATTGTAGTTTGTTATGATTATACGATGATGACTGGCTATAGTTTTAATTAACCCATTTTTTTAGTTTAAGCAATACTTAGCTGCTGGCCAAGTACAAAAACCACTACTAACTGGTTAAGATTCAAGAAAAGTTTAGGCTGATGTTCTACCATATTAGTTGGCTGGCATTAAACCATGGTGAACAATATGTCAATGTCTTAGCTTAAATTATGTAACACTTAATACAACAAATATTTTCCATCTATGTAGTTCTATATTCCCGCTTTCGAAAAAATGCAAAAACATTGGAAATAATTAAAATACCTCCTTTGTTAACGATGTTAAATCATTTTGTAAATCGGAATGGTGAAAAAAATTATACTATAAACACTTTTATTATTTTAAGAAGACCTTCTGGTATATGCGTGCAACTCTTGGTACAGTGGCAGCATCTCCTGCCAAACCTTTTCCAACTGGGCTTCAATGTCCGGTGTCTCGTAATCAGCCCTCCAGAATGCTCCCATGTCTGGGTAGTCTGTGAGCGGAAAAATATTTGCATTAATCTAATTTTAAATCAGTTTTAATATTACTGTTTGGGTTTGGGATGAATATGATCAGACAGGTTCAGTTTTTAATTTTCACTCTAGCCACTGAGCATTGCTTAATGGTCATTACCTCCATCCAAGAAATATACAAATAAATAACATAATAAGATATGGAACACACTTTAATAGCCATCAACTTGATAAAGAGTATAATGTTATCTGATGATTACCTATTTAAAAAAAAATATCTTCCTTCCCCAAGTTCTAGAAAAGGTTAATCCTATTGTTAACAGGATACAATGCTTGCAAGCATTCTTTGGTCCATTATTATAGCTCGGAAGTAAACAAGATCAAAAAATAAATATTTGTTTAGTTGTTTTTATGGGTAGTGCACTTATACAAAAGCGTTACAGCAGAGTGTGGCATATAACAGGATGCTCAAACCACGATTATTTCCGGATGTAATAAAATACAGTGAAGGAGGAGGCAAAACCAGGGCATGACTTTTTACAAACAACTATTCTGCTCAAAAGGTGTATTTTAAAATTTAATTAATTTCAATAAGCAACCATAAAAGAATTAAAAGTATAGGCTTATTTTATTGTATATTTTTAAGGCTGTGTGGTATTGTGTGGTTGATTTTATTAAAAGTACCGATCATGCACAATATGTTGACATACATGTTCTAAATTAAAAATGCTAACAGTCCCCTAGTCTACTTTTGGATTTATCGTTACAAAACATATATCAGTATCAAAGTATGGTATTGAAAGTGTGCTTCAGCTGGAGTTGTTTGCTCCACCTGTATTTACTCCCACGATTATAACAGCTCTGGCATCTATCACATTAGTTGCCTAACAATATCTAATAAAACGTATAAGGCTTACATTCACTTAAATATATTTTTAATAACACTAAATAATAATTAAAATAAGACAATTAGTTCGTAAAAATAACAAATAAATACCACTTACTATTAAGCACAGCCACTTCATTTTGCAAAGCAACGTATTGCATATAATCTTGACGCATCTTGGCTCCACTGGCATCGCGCCATCCTAACCATGCTTCTCGCAGTTCATTATAGTTGCGGGAAGATGACATTATCTCAGTAAGATCTGAATAATTATTTAGGCAATTTATATAGCATATACAATAAATCCTGGAATAATCAAGATGGCAGTTTATGCTATTTTTATTATTTTAAGTCCGGTAATTTATGTTATGATCAAACCATAGTCATAGATTTATTTTTGGTCTAATATATAGTAGAACTGATTTATCAAAGTTATATACCTTAATGTGATTAGATGAATCCCAACAACTAGTTAAAATATAAATTTAAAAGAGGATAAAACGGTGGGATCAAAATAATCTGACGATAAACCTTGTCAGAAACAATTGTTGTTTCTGAAGTATTGGATAAAAAAATTTGTATTTTGGTCTTGGCAGGTTGAAAAACATATGCAGTATAATTCATGGCTATTGTTAGAAACGAAAAGGTTAGTAAATACTGGAAGCGGAAGGTAATCAAAAACAATTTCCTATATTATCATGACTATACTTATTTCTGCCAACTAGGAAAATAGTGTTCTATTCTAAATTATAAGGAAATGAAATGATAACCTATCACCAACAACACCTTAAAATTTTACTATAAAAATAACAAAGGTAAAAACTAAACACCAAAATGTACAATAAAACATTACCTGGGTCAAGGGGAATGCACTGTGTGTCACTTCTTTCTCCAAGTCCACACACAGTCGCTGTACTATATTGAGTTTGCATCTTTGAGTTTACATTTGTCAACTGGAAAATGTGGTTAAGAACATTAAGCACATTAAAATATATGCAGATTTCTATGGTTTATTTTAAAGAAATTATTCAAAAATGTTAAACTAAATTTCTACAATTTCTGCACACTAATTTTTTTACTGCAGTAGCAGAATCTATGGAAAGAAATAAAAACCATTGTTTTATGTAATTGCAGCATTATCTTATCGCTTGGACCTAATAAATGGTAAGAATGTGAAGTATAGGGTTGAAGCTATATGATAATTTAATATAAGAGTATTCCTTTATGTTTTTCCATCGTTAAAAAAAATTGTATCATGCATCTTATCCTAAATCAAATTTATCACACATTATAATATAGCAACCTGTCAGTATGTGAGAATCCATGTATACATATTTTAACAAATGCCTGTTAGATAACTATAACACAAATCTTTTAAATGGTTTAACGAACATTTGCCCATTTATACTATGTGCTTACATTAGTAAGATCATCCTTGGAGAGGGCACCTTTTCCAACAACACTTAATTTTTCAATCAATCTTTTGTTGGTGGCATCCGTTAGGTCCTGTGGATCGTATTGTTTGGCCAATACTGCTTGTGCAGCATCAAAATTAGCCTGCTTTTGACTAGCTGCTGCCTGTAGATATTGAACTAGAATTAGTTAAGATTTTTTAATAGTAAGATTACTGCATGATTATTTAATTTAAGGCCAAAGTGGTAATAATAAATTTGTATTGATCGTACACTTGCTGCTTGGGTTTGATCATTAATGTCGGTGTTGTATGTCCATTCTGCGTCTACAGCCTCAAAATAAACTGCTTCAGCTGAACTGTTGTATGTATCAAGAAAATCTCCAACAGAATCTTCCAATTTGTATCCCACTAAAAAAAGAAGCATTGATTATTCATTTGAGTGCTAAACTTGTTGTTTGATTTGATATAATTGAAATGTTTCGGACAGAGTCACATACCACAAGAGGTAAGCATTGATTCTCTGTCAACTGAAATTAATATAAAACTTTTTTTTCAAATACCTTTTAAGACCAAATGAAATGTGTTTGACAAAAACCAGAAGTTAATGGTTGCAATGGAAGTTGCACCAAAAGTGCTAAGTTCCCAGATGTCAAGATAAACATCTATTGATTATTCGGAAGAGTATAATGCATACAGTTAAAGGAATAACAAGCTCTCCTGGTAAAATCATAAAAATATAATATATTTTATAGTGTAACGCTCCTCGCATTCCTTTTGCTTATTACTTGATTGCCCTTAATTTGACGCGCGGGCGCCTTTGCCGCTGCGGCGCACTGTATAAAAGATTGTGTTTAATGCAAGAGGGGAGAATAAAAACTGCCACTATACGATTCGCTACATTGGTGCTGTGACCAGGATTCGAACCTGTAGTGGTTAGTACTTTATGTTGTGGTCGTAACAAACCAGGTTTTGATGCTTTTATTTTATTAAGACGATGGAAGATATGTCAGTGACGTTGGAGAAGGTGCTAAGGTCAATTTTCAGCCGATATGTGCCAATAGAAACTTTTTCTGGAGAGAAGAGATGGGACGATTTTTTAAAAAGATTTGAAAACTTGGCTGTATGTTACTGTTGGTCCGCAGAAGAAAAGGGTAGACGGTTAGCCGCCTCGCTTTCTGGAGAGGCGTTGTTCGTGCAGGTCCATCTGCCCAAGGATCAACAATATTGCTACGTGTCGCTGTGTGAGGCACTGGATCAAAAATTTGGCCACGTGTATAGTTGCCAAAAATCGAGAACATTGTTGCACACAGCACAGTTACAACCGGGAGAGAATCTTGCCGACCTTGGTACGCATTTGCAACAATTGGTGGTAAGAGGTTACCCGAAGTTGCCAAAAAGTATCCAAGAGGAATTGCTGGTTGACGCATTCATTAGATGTCTGCCTGATGAGCTGGACCGAGTTATTGTTGGAATGAGAAATGTTAGTTCTTTAAAAGAGGCGCTCCACGTGGCCATGGAAGTGAACGACTACAAAGAATTCTGTCGTGTTCGGCCAGTTTACCATGATGTTCCCTCGACAATAAGGAACAAGGAAGTGACTGTAGAAGAGGCGCATGACATAGTAAAACAGGACGACAATAAAGCCGAGTTGGATGTCAAGTCGCCGATGGATCATGGAACCGAGGAAGTGACTACGTTTCAGCCGAGATCGGGAGAAGTGCACGACAATATGGATCATGTCGACAATGCGAAACAAGTTAAGGTGAAGGAATCATTAAAGAGTCGTGCAACCGAGGCAATTGCTGAGATCGCGCCAATGCTAAGTTGTGTCCATGTCCGTGATAGCGGTAATCTTGGTGGAGAGATTTCGGGTGCTGTTGTGTCGGGTGCAAGTGACAGCAGGGTATGCGGCCCGACCAATGTGGGGGACGAAGGACATGGGAGTTTTGAGCTGGACGTCATCGACGAGAGCCAAGACGAAAAAGACAAAGGATGCAGAAAACTTGTGCCGGACGTGGACAAAAGAAAGACGGTCGAAATAAGACGTGGTTACTCCGAGACCAATAAAAAACATTTTACAGTTCTCGTTGCGCCAGGACGTGGAAGTTTGGTACCGGACGTGACCGAGAAGAGCGTTTGTGTGGGTGATCTAGAGGACTTTGCTGTTGCCCCAGTAAAAAGGACCTCGTGGTTATTGATGAACTGGGTCTTCGACCCTGGAGGTTTATCAGCGCGTTGAAACTATTTTCGAATTAAGGGTGTGATTTAATTTTTTTTCTGAATCGGTAATTTAAATTTTGGATATTTTGTGTTTTTTTTAGGGGGGGAGAGTGTAACGTTCCTCGCATTCCTTTTGCTTATTACTTGATTGCCCTTAATTTGACGCGCGGGCGCCTTTGCCGCTGCAGCGCACTGTATAAAAGATTGTGTTTAATGCGAGAGGGGAGAATAAACACTGCCACTATACGATTCGCTACAATATTTACTGACATTTATTTAGCCTTTTCTAGGATAAAATGTTTGCCTAGATTATGGTAGACCGGATAATGCTAAAGATATGTCAGCAAATAAAAAATTTTGCATTCACGAATTGCATTCTATATCTGGTATAGTTACCATGCAAAGAATAGAGTCTGAAAATATTGGACTAACTTGGTTTCCAAGTCAAATCAGTCCAACCGGATGTGTCTCCATTTTCTAAATTCTTTGCTTTCAACCAATCTGTTAGCGGTTGAAAGTATTCCCGTAGTGCTGCTGTGCTCATATCAGCTGACCCAGTTAGTTCTTTCATTGCGACAGGCCAAGGTTCGCTTGAACCAAGTTGTAGCATATTCCTAAAAAAATGAAGATTTGTTATTATGTATAGTTTGGCAACTGCATTTATGTCTTTATATCCCAAATTACATAATCTAGATTGGCAAACCAATATGGCAGAAGGGTCAATAAAATAATCATTAAGGTTAATAATATTAGATGGAGTAGTAAATTTTGTGTCTGTGCAATGTTATATTTTCTTTTGATAACACACCAACATTTTTTAAAAAGAATTTTTGTTTGGTCTAAGAAAATTGGTTAACAACTGTCTAGAACTGTATATGAATAACTTACTGAAGTTTATTTCCAGCCTTTTTTGATTGGTAGAAATCACATTTGTATAGTGGGCCTTGATGGTTTGCCTCATCACACATTGCTTTGTAGAATTGAAACTGCACTACAAAGCTCACAAAGTATCTGATAGGGAAAGTATAAAAAACCTGTCTTATATTCAAAAGTCACTTCAATCTTACAAAAATAAATAATGATATGATTTTATTTCTTGAAAACAGAAAAAGATAAAACAGTCAGGATAAAGAATACCAACGACATTGCAATAGTACAATTCATATTTTTCTGCAATGTGAATCGGTAAATGTAAAACAGCAGTAATAATATAAAACAAACTAAATGTAAATTCGAAAATTGTGAAGAAACATTCATTTCCCACCTGATATAAGGAGTGTTTGCTGGAACGTGGTATTTCGCACCAGGGTCAAAATCGATATTGCCATCTCTTTCTACAGGTGGCATTATTCCTTGATAATGCAACCTTGAAAATGACCAAGTTTTATTGGACTTAAACATAATAATACAGCACATAATAGTTTATAATAGTTTGAACAATTGCAATTTACAGGATATCGGAACATCTTGTCTTCTCTGGCCATGTGTGTTCTTAAATATGATGCAAACAACTTATACTGTGTTTCCAACATCTTGCAAACTACTTATCTTTGCAAGAAGTAAAACAATGCCACCAGCGAGTGTAAATTCTATTCATTGCAAATTTGTCACTGACAAGACTCCTCTGTTTACACTAAACTTCTCAAATATTTGTCCAAAGAGCACTATAAATTTTCGTAAGATGACGATGCACATTATGTACTGTTGCACTTTGTACCAGGCACAACTTCTTAGAAGATATATTACCAAGCCAGTAAGTGATAACGAATTTAAGCTTTTGTTTGGGCAATACTTCCACAAATTGATGGCGCATCCAGTTTATTTGTTTAATATCCTAACAGGGCAAATTTAATCTTCTTTACTTTCAGATAAATCATGATAATGGATTGATTAATGAATAACTTTGGTAATGTTGTTCCTTAACTGAAATATTGTGAAGATAAGCTGTGTTTTATGGGACATTATAATCACAAGTGGTTTTAAAGCATAAACAGTTGTCATGTGAGTTATGCTGTATAGATATAGTGGTCAATTTTCATCTCCCAACAAAGGTGTTTTACAATTTAGCCTGCAAAACTTAAGAATTATCATAAGTAATTCACAGGTCGAGATTATTAATTATGGCCCTTTTGTTGTGTTTCTTGTTGACAAATTGAAAAAACATTTTTTTGATAAAATATTTTGTTTGATCTTTTATCAATTTATAATCCTAATTATTCTTTTTAAAATTCCTTCTTAGATAGATTAAAATCCAGGTAAGTATGAATACTAAACATTGCAAATTGTATACTGTGCACCTAACCACAGTTATTGCAATGTGTTGGTTTTGTTGCTAAAATGATGTGTGGCTCTTATTGGAATATTTACACTAACAGAAGGTCGAAGGCCAAAATTATCGGTAAAATAATTAGTCGAGTACATGGGGTTGAACCATTTAAGCTTGGATATGCAAATAATGTTTACCGTAGGTTATCCCACTTCTTTTGATAGTTTGCTTTAGTTGTATCGCCCGAAAAAACGCTCCATCTCCACTTGTCAATCAAAAGTCCAAACGGCAGGAATGCTATTTTGTCCATTGCTTGGCTAAGGAGGTAGTTTATATCAGCCTCATAGTCATCTTGTACCACATCCAACAGTCCGATCTTCTGTAAGTGAGCAGGTGTACTCACAGAAAGTGCAAGTGTGTCTCCAACCTAGAAAGTTAAAGTAATAAAAAAGTATTAAAGCAAGCCAGGTTTCTTCTGAATTTTAGGCCAAATAAATCAGCTACTTAAATATTTATTTCAAATTATGACATTCATTACTTTTTTCATGCGGTAACTTTTTATTCGGCAATGTAAACTTAAAAATGGGTAGGCCTAATTCTAATATTTAAGCTACAATAGAACAAACCCTCTATTTTGCTATTTTGGCCCATGAGACAACAGATATTAAACAGTCTATCAGTTGTTACTGGTACAATGACAACTTAGTTTAACTTTTATTCAATTCTTAGTAAAAACATTGTTGTAACGGCTAAAGCATTAATATGGTGGATACACAAAAAACACAATTGTAAGGTTTTTAGAAATAAGAATGTACATGACTAAATTGAATATGATGCACTAAGTTCTACACAAGATATGAGGTCTATGTCATAACTTTTTGATTTTATATTTATATTGTGTATTTTTTTATAACCTTCCTTTTTCCCACTACTTTAATAAATAGTCAAAATTTCAATTTGTCATTAACGTAATAAAGAAGGATGTAAATTAAACTAAACCAGCCTCTTTTAAAAATTAAACAATTTAGCTGATTAACATTTTAACCGGAATAAAAACTTATCAACAACTGAACTATTATCACATACCGCTTCATGAAACCCAGGATTAGCTCCCCCTCTGAACGGAACTGGTAAGTTGGCGTACTGCTGGAAGTATTGTATGTGACCCATTTCATGATGGACAGTAATTAGATCTTCCATGTTTACCACTGTGCACATCTTGATTCTGCATGAATGAAAATCGCAAATGTAAAAAAATGCCTAGGCCTATAAATTAATGCTCCTAATTTACATGGCACATTAGCATATATAAATTTACTTCTGGCCATAAAATAATCTTATTCATTCACTAGGCCTATTTAATATAGTGGTTTTAGCAATTATTACTTAAATGTTGACAAACTACTGTACCTGAAGTCCGTTTTATTGTAAAAATCCCAAGCAGAAGCATGGCAAACCACGTCACGATCGGGTGGCTTAACAAACATTGTTTTTGCCCAAAAATCATTCGTCATCGGATCCAAACCAAGTGAGGTGAAAAATTCTTCAGAAGTTTTAAACATTTTCATTGCATCGTAGTTCTGAAAGAAAAGAGTTTCGGATCAAGATAGAACACTTATTGATAGTGCTGGAATAAAGTGTCTTTATAGAAAACTGCTTATGCCATACAGCATGCTCAATTTTTTTAACTTTAACCAATTTGTGTACATGACCACTACCTTATCAACTATACTATGCCAAACTTTTTATGTCATAACCAGAAATACAAAAAATTTAATTTATTTAGTCCAACAACACATGTAAAGCAATGTATTGATTTTAGCATTACTATTAAAATATAATTGATCTTACAAAAACGAATTTGATACTCGTTTATTTTAGTGATATTGACAGACTTGATAACTATATACTGAAAGGGATATTTTTACATGACAATCACCTGAACTTCCACAAACAAAGCTAAATGCACCCACCTGTTCCAGCATAGCAGGGGTAGCATCGACTCCAGCTTTTCCTTGGTATGGTTCCACTAAACTAAATATATTTCCCCACTGCTGTGCCCACATGTTGCCTAAATGTTAAGATATTTTTTTTTTAATTTCTAAGGCCATCATTGATAGGCCTATATTTTAGGCACATTATTGGTATCTACCCCAATAGGCAATAGCTGGTTGAATTAGTACACCGCCTTTTAGCAGAAGGGTTGCAGGTTATAAACTAGTGGCTAGATAATCAGTTGTGTCCTTGAGTAAGGCAGTTGAGCGCAAGGTAATTTATATTCCTTTGCAAGCTTCACTTCAGATTTGTTAGACCTGATTAGTGGTTAGGCCTATAAGGTATGTGATGGTACAATATACCTATACTCCTTTTAGATAAATGTTAAAAATAATATTTTTACAAAACTCACCCAATAAATGAGCCGGTATTGGAGCATTAAGGTTAATGAAATTGGGCCCATAGTTTTCATACAGCTTCCTTCGCACGTATGCGTGAAGCTGGCCGTATAATGGCTCGAGCTGCAGAAAATCAAAAATATTTAAGTTTCAATTATTTTTTTCAAATTCTGCGTGTCTAATGTAAAACTAAATCTTTGGTTTAAAGTCGTGTCTGGTTCTAAAGAAATAATTCAATAAACAAATTAAACCATGTTCATGAAACTTAAAAGCAAGTAGGGGATTTTGCTGTAGGTACATTCCGCTTCCTGGCCAATTTCTAAAAAAGAAAGGACTAGGGACTAACCAAGAGAGCTAGGGATTAAATTACAAACCTCAACCCACAAAGCATCAACAGTTTCTTCTAATTTCCCGTCCATTTCATACCAGGACCTCCAATACTCTCCAGTATCGGCAAAACCTTTTAGATATAAAAAAATTAGTTTAAAATATGTTAAATCCGGTTGTATATAGTTTATTGATTGCGGTAGTTCCTAAAAAATCAGTATTATTCAAAACAGTCAAAATTCAGTGACATAGTTAACCGCACATCGCCTAACTTTAATATATGTTTTTAGTTTTTAGAAACACAAAGTATTTTTTTAATAATGCCAACTTACCGTCTGCGGCACTAGCTTCGTTTGATAGTGCGACAAATTGTTCGTAGCTTTCTCTGCTTGGTCTGCCGGCAGCCTCGTACCAACCCTTCCACGCCCATTTCAGTTCGTTGTAGTCGCGTGATGTAGCCATAAGTGCCGTTAAATCTTACAAAAAAACATTATCAAAATCCTATTTATATAAACCCAAGTGCTACTAAAACAGAAAAATCAATGAAATCTATTGGATATATGCCTACGTCGAAATCAGGGTCGGTTAAAAGGTACGGCTATCATTGTGTGTAAATACCTATTTATCGATGTCTTTAACCAGACCTTTCGGACGTTGCTTTGTAACACGCATAAAGTGTGCGTATTATAATGGTTTTCTATATATTGGTGTAAATTGGAAGATACCATTGGCAGTTCAAGGCATTATTCTCAAAGACCAAAAATATCCATTGTCGTAGTTACACAACCATACCTGGATCTAAAGGTAGAAGTCGACCGTCGGGCATTTGAGCTGTAGCTGTACTGTACGTCGCTTCCATACCAGCCGTCAAATCGTTGTACTATCATTCAATTGGTATTTAAGCAAAATAAACACCGGTTAGTCAGTTGGTTTACGGTGATCTGACGATTGCCCGTGTGTTAACCCCCTTGGTTTCACCATTCACGGGGATAAACATGAATATCCTATCCTATCATAAAGAATGTATTTTAGATTTACCTGATTTTGTTTCTGTTCATCCAAGTTAGCCGTGCTGAGGATCTTTATGCTCTCAATTTGTCGTTTAGCGGCCTCGTCTGGGTAAAATTTTTAATTTAACCAAATTTACCCAAAATGTGTTTTTTTGAGGTATGTATTTGCATATTTAAAACAAGTTAACCGCATTAAATGCGTTTCTAATATCGTCTAAAAATGCGTGGTGTACTTTCAATTCTCTTGGTTTTACCAATATACATTAATAAAAACCAAATGATTATTTTTCTGTATTTTAAATATAAGTTTCTACATTACTCCATAGTGAACAATAATTACCGGTAATAAGTGAAGTATCTGGAAAAAGGTTCTTCGCCTTCTCCCCGTATTGTTTGGTAAAGGCAGCAGATATCAGGTTTTCAGCGTTCTGTATAAAAAAAATCGAAACTATATAAATTGATCAGTTTGCTTCTCTTCGCCATCGCTAAATAAGCGACTCGATTTGGCACCAGCATATTGAATTTACGATTTAATGATAAAATCCATATTCCTATAAATCCAGTTTTGATTAATTTTTATTGGAAACGTATTTTCTGCATCTTGTAATTAATTCCTATAATCGTGACGTCTTTGTGAGTATCTGTAACTGAACATTGATGAAATAAAAAAGCAAGCGACCGTGGTTACGATAAGCTATTAAGAAACAGTACACAGAAATGCTGGTGTAATTGGAAAACCTAAACACAGCTTTCTTTTTTTGAATAAAATTGTTTATGCAACTGTAATTAATATCAAATGTTTTTCAAATATAAATCATTTCAGAAATATATTAGGTAAATGCGCAAGTAACTTTGTAAGTTAAAAACAATAACGTTTATACCATAGCCTGTAAGGTTTCGTTTCTTATATCGGTGTTGTAATTCCAGGCTGCGACATTTGAATCAAAATATACCGGTTGGGCGTCGATACTATAATTTGCCGCAAATTCAATTGCATCGCTGTTGAGATCTCCGTAAACCAACCTTAAAAATCAGTGGTTAAAACAAAGAGTTTTGAAATGTCCAACTCGGCATAATGTGTCAAACATTTTTGAAAACACTATTTTTGTCTAATGGAGACATTACTATCAAACATTAACATGTTTTCAGCTAAATTATCACATCATTAAGATATGGGTTAGCTTCTAATCACAACGTAATCCGACGACTGCGTGCGTATATTAATGCCCGCTGTATTTTTCGCTACTATCAGTAATAAGCATGAACACCCGGAATCAGTGGAACTGTTTAATGAATGATAATTCACTTTTACTTGATGCTAAGCATAGAATCATTGAATGCAATTGGTCGGGAATTCCCTTCGAAATCAGCGATAAAACAGTAATCGACTTTTTAAATTTAAACTTTTTCTTTTACATTACTTTAAAATTAAAACTTAATACAATAGATAGTACAATAAACTTATTACTTTTGACTTACCCAACCAATATAAAAGCGAGGTAAACAGCACCCCAAAACGATTTCAGCATTATTTATTCTCCTCTATGTTCTTTAAAATACTTTTATTTAGTTTTTACAAAATTTAAAGTAAAACTTTTAAAAATCTAAAGTAAAACTTTCAATTCTAAGATTCATATCTATCACAATTCTATATGCAGCTAACTGTATTTTAAAAAATAATTTGAATGTCCTAAAAATTTGGCCGCCGATCTTAATTGGGCAGTTGGTCTGATCGCTATTGGCATCGAAGTGCTGTGTTTCAATACCTTTATAGGTCGCTGGAACTGGTAAATCTATAAAACCAACTCTTCATCACACATTAACCAGCAGAAAATCGTTGACGGCTTCTGCAGTATGTAAACAAAGCCCTCGAGAGCAGACCTGGTACCATTTAATTTCACCATCATCTTTTATCTAGGTATGTAAATAAAATCAGCCAACCGAGACAATATTCTGCAAATGCATAAATACCGCGTCTACGCTTTACTTTAAAAGCCTTTGCAATTCAAGATTAAGACACTTACGATTTTTTAAATATTACCAACCTTTTAATATATGAATGTCAGGGTGGCTAAAAATATTTATTTTGGGAATGCAAGACAAACATTTACTTTAATATTGACGTCTAAATGGGATTACAAAACAACGTCCGCAAGCATTATGCGTGTTATTTATTGGTGACATAATTTGTATTAGTCTTTGCATGTTGACCTACGCAACCCTGCTTATGACGACATAACGCACCCTCGTGATCGCACGTAATAATAGTAACACATGAATCATCCGATAGACATGATTATACACAGTAAAGTAATACGTATTGCACTTAAAATGAAAGAAATTTATCTATGTACAAAAACAACTTCCACGATATAAACAAAACGTATCACTGTAATTCATAATTGCACGGAAATTTGATCAGATAGTAATCTATAAATTTTAATTTTTTAAAATACATTGATAAATTCATCCATGAAAACTTATACAAAATATTGCAATTTCGAAAAAACTCTTTGTCATTGAAAGCAGTTTTAGCTATTTGGCCGATTGGCTAGGCTTGCGCGTATTGTCGTGTTCAGCTGTTGACGTTACCCATGTACTCGGCCTCCTGAGAATGTTGTCACAGCATGGGAATAATCGATTCTTCCAGTTTTGAAAGGAATGCAGCAATAGCGCTAGATGGAGCAATAGATTACTTCCCAAGACAATGTTGGTGACGTAAACCGTTTGCGATTTGTAGAGGGCGATGAAAGTGTATCCAACTATATTTGCCGCTACACATATAGTCATTGTAACCACTAGTCTCTTTATCAATGGCAGAACGGATTTCGAATTGATACCATGACTTATCATGCGCTTACGATGTAAGTGTAACGGATATATGAAGTAAAATAGCAAGCAACCTTGGCAGAGGCTGGTCGTGGTGATCAAAGCAATCCATTTTGCAATTGAAGACGGTAATCCCGATTTTTCGCAGCCAAGAGCAGTAGTGCGGTACGGCGGGGCAGAGAGAAATATACCGGTGTCGATAACGGTCATTGCAACAAGAAGAGCGAAAGTCACTTGACTGATCAGTCGAAGGGGTCGACCGATGTTACCACGAACAGCAGACTTAAGATAAAAGGCTTTCAGCATTCGTAACCAAAACACTGAATATATACACATAAGCGACAGACCGAAACACGTAACTTTGGTCTTCTCATAAATGGTGCAATAGGGCTCATATTGTCTTGTAATGAGAGGAATCTCTAACACGACGTACAACAGAACTGCTAGCGCCGCCAAGAGGCTGATGTAGTCGATTAGGCCGCGTTCAAAGATTTCTAAAAAAAGAAACGCAATTATAACTTTGAAAGAACTGCTTTGTGGCAATGGCTCCATTTTCAGTAATATATTTTTAAAGGGTAAGGTTTATCTCGATTTAGTTACATATATGTAACTAAATATATGAACCCTACCGCACACATCACTTATTGCTATTAAATGGAAAGGTAGTGTATTTGAAACCATCGACTACTTAATCACATCCTGTCTTTAGACAAGGTATTTATTGGCGGACCACTAAACAAAATGATAATGGGTTGAACAAAAACTGTTAAATATATATATTTAGTATTCAACACACAATCTAATTACCAGACGTTCAGCTGGAGATCTTATAATTACTGTTGTGTTATATAACGCCGTCACGTTTTCTTATCAGTCAAGAAATGATAAGAGTATGAGCAATTCAGCAATTACATGTGCATGCTAGACGTGCGACCCATTATATAAAAAATTGTATTTTGTGCTAGTCAATGCATTTTTTTGTGGTAATCTCTATGAATGTGTTGTGTGTCGAAGATACAGTTAAGATTAAGTGTAGGGTACGTTTATTCATGTGCAGAATGTGTTAGCTATTTTTTGTGCACAATGCATTTTTGCCTCATGTCGCAATTCATAGAGCTTCCTGCTTCATTATGCTTGGTAGGCTATACATTGCTAGCAAAGTATATTGTTCATTATAGTTTGCAAATATATACTTCACCAAGGAATGCAGCACCAGCAAAATGTTAAATGGATACTTTACCAAGAAATGCAGCACCAGCAAACTTTCCCCGCTAATTAGTTTAATTACCTTTTTGTAAACGTCACTTGTTTATGACTTATATCACCACATACCTGATAACTTTATTTTTTTCTTGACCACACGATACACCATTGTGACGATCACATAAATGATTAATGTGCACGATACGAACGAAAATATCTGGGAAGTCAACCATACTGCTTTAACGTCATTCCATGTTAAAGAACTGTTGCTCTTATCTGTAGAGTTTGAGTTGTATGCGTAGGTCGTTGCATCAGAAATACTTGTAAATGCTAGCGTTTCCATTGATCAGAATACTCGTTAAACCATATTAGGCCTAAGAAGAGTCTCGCCTGCAACAACGTATCTGTTAAAAACTAGAGACACCGTTAGCCTCCACCACTGGAAAAAAAATCTTTCTGCTAAGCTAGCAACATAAATAAGTTCGTAATGTCAGCAAATTTGCGTCAACGTGCAACGTTTCTGTAACAAATTATACTTAGAAGGCGAAACACATAGGTGATCTAATATGAACCATATTTACTTGATTCGTCATGCAGAAATGGACACAAAGCCACGGTGACGTAATCTAACCACTCCAAAATCAGCAGTGTGCTGACAGATCGAGAACAGTTTTATTTTTTGAATTCTGGCTCTTCAGAATGCAGTATTGATATAATACGTTTTACCAACTTCTTTATCGTATACAACTCAGTGTAATAGCTCGAGTGACTCGACTTTGCACAGAAGACTGTTAATAAAAATGATTATTGTTTTCTATCCACAATTGCTACTTCACCTTGTATGATGTCCAATAAGAAATCTTTGAATTGCAAAAGCGTAGCTTTTGATATTATATACTATTACTTATAAATACAATAATTTGCTTTAACATTGAATATTTTGTTCGGAAAATGTCGTCATCACGATTCATACATACTTTACTTTTTACAAAATGATACTGTATTACTTTTAAAGGACACGGTTAACAAATAAGTTTATTACTATATAAAGTTCATTTTACAGCTCTTTACGACAGAAATCTAAATATGCTTTATATTTATTGAAATCGGTTCAATGAAACTCGGGTTGAAGGCGCTGAAACGGTGCTTGTAGTTTCAAAAAGAAAAAAAGGCGTAAAAACTATCCTCATTGCATGAGCTCATACTAAATCAAGATGTACCTGCACTATAATTATATTGACTTCCTTATATGCCCTGCGATCAAATGTCTTCCTCGACGCCCAACTCGTATAGGATATTCATGTTTATTCCCGTGAATGGGAAAACCAAGAGGGTTAACACACGGGCAA
The DNA here is from genome assembly GCA_000149265.1 of Ciona savignyi. NCBI lineage: Eukaryota > Metazoa > Chordata > Ascidiacea > Phlebobranchia > Cionidae > Ciona > Ciona savignyi. The sequence goes on from CH003047.1 coordinate 981,051, forward strand.
TCATCAGATCACCTCGCGTCTACCGTCGGGTTACCGAAGCTATTGCAGTGTGTTGTGTAAGAAACATACATTCCTCTAATTTGGTAGAACCCATTAATCTGCTGGGTTCAGGCATTGTTCTTTAAGTGCCTTGCCTAAAGACACCACCGACTAGCTAGCGACCAGTGTCGTACCTGCAACCTTTCGGTTGAAAGGCGTCGGAAGTTAGGCCCTATAGAAGGACTATAGTCTGGACATACCCCTATGTGTATATATACCGGCTTTCGGCCGTGTCTGCTTTAAAAATACGTTTAATATACTTTATGCTATATTTGTATCGCGTATAGTTGTCTAAACATGTAATCAATATTATTAGAAAACATAATGTGTTTTGCTGTATACAGAAACTGATTCTTTCTTAAAAATAATAATCTGTCACAAAAAGCTAAGTCAACTGCTAAAGGAGTTATAGGCAACAAGTGTCAGCAAATATATTTGGTTTGAGTAAGTTCTATATACTGCTTAATTACCAATAAGACACTCCAGCCAAATCACTTGTATGAGGTTAATGCGCCACCTGACTGCCAAAGCGTATCAGATTTGAAACTGGTCACTAGCTTGTCGATTGTGTCCGCGTGGACACGACATAATTCCCAACCCATTGTGCTTGGTATTTAGCGGATAAAACCCCAAATCCTCTTTTGACTTTGAATGTTCAGCTGATTCAACCAAGAAAAAGAAGTGTATTGAATTTTATGTAAAGGTTTTAAGGATTTTTCCGAAGTATATGTAACAAAAAAATGTGGTTAGTTTAGTTAAGTTCATTTTTGTTTCCACGATGAAAACAGGAGGCAGTCCCTTTGATAAAAATTGAAAAACGGGAAAAAACGGCAAAACGACACACTTTAGAACACGTCTTAAAAAGCAATAAATCATTAAATTTCGTTATAATTAGTATGGCCGCTAAACCCAAATAAAAATATAAAAATAAAATAAAAATGAAAAATAAATGTTTTTAAAAAATTACACTATTACACAATAATCCTTGAAGAAAAGCGTGCGGTAAAGCGACCCGGGCAACGGGGTAGCCCGGCTTTAGGAGAAGGGGTGGTCCGGAAAGTCTGAGCCACAGTGGTTATGAGGATGGTAGGGCTTTAATAATGTGTGTACTTCAAAATTACCCAACTCGTTTCTTAATACAGGCAAGTCGATAACAGAAGGGATGAATTATATCTAACGGCATGGCGCGAGTTGAATATATACAGTTAATCTTAAGAATAATTAGAAGTTGTCAACAATATGTTTAGTTATCATTATTTGTAAACTACATGTTGAACGCGGTATTGTTGCTGAAATGTAATTGTAAGGCAACCGGAATACCACACCGTCAAAATTTCAAGTAATTCTAAAAAAAATAAAAATCGTATTAGAATGGTTTTTGTTTTTTCTTTTATCCTAAACTTGTCTGTGCTGTTTAAAAAACAATATTAGAATTTACTGTTTTAAAGAACAAGATATTAAAACGAAGAGATTGTTACGATTTTCACCGATAAGTCGGTTGATCATGATGATCCGGTATTTGTGTTTGATATAACCAGCTGGATATTCAACTAGTGCGACTAAGTTGCAGTGGATTTGTATTAATATGTTTTGTGTACAAAAATGAACTAGGTGCATCTGTTTAGTCTGAGTAACAAAATTAATTCTTGTGATAGAAATAACAACTTTATTAAATGATGATCAAAATTTTTAGAAAGTAAATTTTTCATTCTCGGTTTCCTAAAATAGCGTTTTGGACAAGTTCGAAATGATCATGTGACCAGTACGTTGCTGTCACTGTTAAAATATTTTTTCCAATCCCACAAATGTTTTATTGTAGGCCTACGTCATTTATAGATTCGTGTGGTAAAGGTCTATTAAATGACGCTCAGTGTTGACTAACCCATTTTACATATTACCTAAAGAATGTGGTAAAGTAAGGACAATACCAAAGGCGGAATTGTATCTGTTAAATGTTTAGTTTAGTTTTAGTTTATTCATTTTTGCCCCAGTTTTTAAAAATGGCAAACGAATATAATCACGATACGGGAACGGGAAAAGACGCAGAAAACGAACAGTCGTTAAAACACGGTAGTAAAAAGGATATAAATTAATAAGTAGCCTATAGCGGACGCGGCCGCCAAACCTAGGTGAAAGAACAAATTATCCTACGCTAACGTAACCCAAATGTGGCGATTTTAATATAATTTAACCGCTTGGGCTTCCTAACCAAATCTACATGCCTGTTTACGACACTTTAGGGAAGATTAAAACGAGTAATGCCATGACACAACATCTGGTATCAACACTTGTGCAAAAGGGATAATCTGCGGAAATAGGTCACATGGCCGATGTGCCCTGCTTCTATTCTTTAATTCTCAAGAGGCGACCGAAATTAACTATGACACAAACTGTTGCACGCTGAAATAAGTTCAACCACATGACCATCCCACACCCTGTTTAAATAAAGTTGAACTAAAATTCGGTTTCTAATTTTAGAAAAATGGGCAGAAACCATTGGGTATAGGTAATGTTTTACCAAATTTTACACATATTTTAAGTGCCTATTACATGTTTTTTTAATGGTAGACTGAACAAACATATCAGTTGAGAATTAGTTCCTCTTTTTTGTTTAACAATACATGTAGCGCGAAACAGCGTCCTTTAATAAATGTTACGCAACTTGGTATGTCGGTAAAGGACCGACATTTCTCAGTATTGTACCTGTATTATCGCAGTTTACTGTTCGGTGTCAATTTTGACAGCCAGAAATAAAAAAAAACATACAAATTAGAGAGAAAGTAACATGAAACAGACAAGGTTAAGTTAATACTTAAAAACAGAGTCGGGATAGTAGGATATATCAGTAAACCAAATAGCAACGACAGTTATTTAGTCACCGGGCAACACTGTAAATAAGCGCGCCAAACAGGTTTGAGAAAAACGCAATGATGTCATCAGAGAAACTTCTAGAAGCCATCGCGAACAATCGAGGCACGTTTTTCATTGGCTAAAAGAACGTGCTCCCACGTTGGTGAAGCATTAGTTCCTTCTAACCGTCGTGGAAGTTGGTTGTCGTTGAAATGTTGGGTTTATAATACTAGTAGTAGTAACCGGTCAGTAAACGTACATAGCCTCCTGTTTTTATGTATGGTTATTGGTCGTCTAAAGATGAATTAACCATTCGGTTATGTTTTACAGAATCGTGAGCAAGGTTATTTAATTAGTTCCAAATTTACCAAACTAAAAAATGTCAAAAGGTCCTGCTGTAGGAATTGATCTTGGGACAACCTATTCCTGCGTTGGTGTGTTCCAACATGGAAAGGTAAGCGTTTGATACTTTACTAAGGCGGTTAATATTCCTTTATTTATTTCAAATGTACTCCAGGTCGAAATTATTGCGAACGATCAAGGTAACAGAACCACACCAAGTTATGTAGCTTTCACTGACAGTGAACGATTAATTGGAGATGCTGCAAAAAATCAAGTTGACCATGAACCCAACCCCAACACAGGTTTTTGGTAAGTGGTATTTTTTAATTTATAAAAGATGGTTGGTTTATTGTTTTTTTTCATTCAGTTACATGTCACCATACCTTCTTTAATGGTAGAATGTGTGATTATACAAAAACTGACGGTAGTTACACTTACAAGAATTACTGTGCCACCAATCCTGAATTCATCATATGTTTTAAATGTGAACTGGTCACCCAATACTCCATTATTTCAGATGCAAAGCGCTTGATCGGTCGTCGTTTTGATGATGCCACTGTACAGTCGGACATGAAACATTGGCCATTTAATGTTAAGAATGAAAGTACCAAGCCAAAAGTCTCCGTTGAATACAAGGTTTGATTTAAAATTTAAATTATGAGCTTTTTATTTAAAAAATTGATTTTTACACTTCATTTTCTTAAATTTATTTTGTTTCAGGGTGAGACAAAAACCTTTTTCCCGGAAGAAATCAGCTCTATGGTTCTTCTTCGTATGAAGGAAACTGCAGAGGCATACCTTGGCAAAACCGTCACTGATGCAGTTGTTACTGTTCCCGCCTATTTTAACGATTCACAGCGTCAAGCAACAAAGGATGCCGGAACTATTTCTGGACTCAACGTTCTTCGAATTATTAATGAACCAACAGCAGCTGCAATTGCTTATGGTTTGGACAAAAAGGTAAATGGGTTTTGGTTGAAGATCAATATATATATGCTTGATTTTTGTATGAATAATCATTTTTTGTCAGGTTGGTGTAGAACGCAATGTACTGATTTTCGATTTGGGTGGCGGCACCTTTGATGTCAGTATTTTGACCATTGAAGATGGAATTTTTGAGGTCAAGTCCACTGCTGGAAACACTCATCTTGGAGGTTCGTATGCATAATACGGAAAATACAATGTGGTGCATGTAATATTTGTGTAACATCGTGTTGTGTTTTTTACGTACAAATTTCCTTTTTTTTCGCAATTATACTACTTTGGTAAAAATGCTTATTTCTTTATAGGTGAGGATTTCGACAATCGCATGGTAAACCACTTCGTTGCCGAATTCAAACGAAAACATAAGAAAGATATTACCACCAACAAGCGTGCTCTACGTCGCTTGAGAACTGCAAGTGAACGTGCAAAGAGAACCCTTTCTTCATCTGCACAGGCTAGGTGTGTAAATGAGCTCTAGTTTTTTTGCTTCTGTCCATTGCGGTCTAACAAAACTTTTGTATTTGCAGCATTGAGATCGACTCTCTATTTGAGGGAATTGATTTCTACACTTCGGTAACCAGAGCTCGATTTGAGGAACTGAACTCCGATCTGTTCCGTGATACTTTGGAACCAGTCGAGAAATCTTTGCGCGATGCTAAGATGGGAAAAGATCAGGTTGGTAATTGTGTTAAAATAGATTTTAGAAATTCTAATGGTGCTTGTTTTTAGATCCATGACATCGTATTGGTTGGAGGTTCGACAAGAATCCCCAAGATCCAAAAGCTTTTGCAAGATTTCTTCAATGGAAAGGAACTCAACAAATCCATCAACCCTGATGAGGCTGTTGCTTACGGAGCTGCTGTACAAGCTGCAATCCTTAGTGGTGATAAATCTGAGGAGGTTCAAGATCTTCTTTTGCTTGATGTTGCTCCACTCTCTCTTGGTATCGAGACCGCTGGAGGAGTGATGACTTCTTTGATCAAGAGGAACACCACTGTCCCAACAAAGCAATCTCAGATCTTCACGACATACTCTGACAACCAACCTGGTGTGCTCATTCAAGTTTTTGAGGGTGAACGTACCATGACGAAAGACAACAACCTTCTTGGTAAATTTGAACTTTCTGGAATCCCACCTGCACCACGTGGAGTGCCCCAGATTGAAGTCACATTTGACATTGATGCCAATGGCATCTTGAATGTGTCTGCTGTCGATAAGAGCACAGGAAAAGAAAACAAAATTACCATCACCAACGACAAAGGTAATTTTTTCACAACAAATTTCTTATATGCCGTAAATAATCATACAAGTTTAAAATATTTATATTTTGTATCTAGGACGTCTCAGCAAGGAAGAGATTGAGCGAATGGTCAACGAGGCAGAGAAATACAAGGAAGAGGATGAAAAGCAGAAGGACAAAATTCAAGCAAAGAATGGTTTGGAATCCTATGCTTTCAACCTTAAATCCACTGTAGAAGATGACAAGGTCAAGGATAAGATCTCGGAAGAAGACAAATCCACAATCCTTAAAAAGGCCAAGGAAGTCTTGGACTGGTTGGAAAGCAACCAGGTTCGTAAATTTATTTTTCATTGCAACTTTTAAGCCAATAGTTCGTTTTGTCATAAATAGTAAATTTATTTTACAGACCGCAGAAAAGGACGAGTATGAATATCAACAGAAAGAACTAGAGAAGATTGCCAACCCAATCATTACCAAGCTATACCAATCTGGAGGTATGCCAGGTATATAGGACAAGTTGTTAAACACCGCTTTTATTTATGAGTTATTTGTGATGAAACACTTTGTGTCTAGGCCTCTGAACCACCATGTCGATGACTAGAGTCTCTGATATTGCTCTTATAATATTTATTTCCATTCGTTTTGCTACTTTCTATATAACAAGCTATTTTATTTAACAGAGGGTGCTGGAGGTATGCCAGGTGGAATGCCTGGTGGTATGCCAGGTGGTTTCCCTGGTGGCCCAGGAGGACCACCCCCACCAAGCGGCGGTGGCGCAGGAGGCCCAACCATTGAAGAAGTCGACTAAACCAGTTCCCCTTATCACCTCCCAATCATAGTTGATTCTTATTTTGATTCAAGTTCATTTCTATTTCTACAAAGTGTAATACAATTACTGGAAGAAAAGGCCTGCGAATTTCGCATGTATTATTGGTATCTTTATGGATTGATGTTCTGCATTTGTCATAATTTTTGTATGAATAAATTTCATTTGTTGTGAACCCTTGTATGTACAATTTAATAGTTCCTTGATAATTAGTGATAAGGTCAAAGCGAGCGAAAAGTAGTTAAAATTATTTATGTTTAAAGTAACAATTTGGAGGGAAATTTCATAAGGTCAAAAGTCTGCCATATTTCGTTGGGTAAACGGCCGTAAGCCCGATTGGTGTATCGAATTATATATAAAAACTGTTCAAGTAATGGACCTACTACTTTAAACTTTGACTCAGTATTTTTTATTATGTAAAATTATTTAATCGGAAAGCCTTCGATTAACTCGCAAAACAAAGAGGACCAATTAGCATCAACATCGGTTACTTAAATATGATTTATAATATAATTATACGATTTATAATTATACAAAAAACAAAAGGTTTATATAGTTGTTTATCCATTGTATTTTCCATTGCTGCAAAATGAGTAAAACTTTTCAGATTGTATGTTATACCTAATGTTTTTTAGCGTAAGTCAGTTAAAAACAGTTTTTTTGGGGGCAAGTTTCGGTTTATATTTCACACCACGAGACATTGTCCAGCTTCAGCTGTTAGGATGGTTGGTTATTTGATTTTGTGAATTAGCCTGAAAATAATTCATGTGTACCGTTTTACTTCAGAGCAAATTGTTTTGCAGTTTAAGGATGTTTGGGAACTTAGAAACTATAACATATCCCACAGATTAGTCTGGTGGTTAAGTGCGTCGCCTTTCAGCCGAAGGGTTGCAGACTTGGAACTGGTCGCTAGCTAGTCAGCTGTGTCCTTGGGCAAGGCACTTAACGGACATTTCCAGCGGCCTTAATGGGTTCTACTTGATAAAGGCACGCGTGGATCAAACATAAGACAGTGCAATAGCCCCGGTAACCCGACGGTGGGCGCGAGATGATCTGACGATTGCCCATGTGTTAACAGTTAACCCCATTGGTTTTACCATTCACGGGGATAAACGTGAATATCCCATACAGCAACGTGGAGCGAATTATAGGGCATTTAATTGTTTCCCATAATTTTTTTTACACCCTTCGCAGGTGTCTCTCCACAGCGTGCAAGCCATTCCATTGTTTAAGGTAACCCAAAAACCTTTATTCACGCCCTCCAGTGGTGAGACTGAAGACTGCGCTGGCTAACCGCACTATTACAGAGTAATACGATTCTCGCAGCTCAGACCGGGCCGTTCGAATTCCCACATTATCGAAGTAATGTAATTCTAGGGCCGGGAGAGCTGAGTAGACCTATAGGTCCCGTTCATACCTAATAAATAAAGCAAGAAAATTTTCTTACCTTATTCATTTACTTCTTCTATTTAGGGAAAGTGTGTTTATTAGTTACAAACCTGTACTTTTTTATTAAGGATAACACACGTTGTTTATAGAATACTAACAGGTAAGTTGCATACCATTAGCACATTTTTTCTTTGTTCATTTCTACCACTTAACACCGTAAATATCGAATGAACAACGGTCATCCTTTGCATCCTCACTTTTTACCTGTTTTATATTCGAATTGTTATTTTTTTATTTATTATTTTTACCGAGCCAAGTTTCGAACCCATGATGGGCTCGTCACCAGGACCGTTTTTTTGTATAAGAGTCGGTATATGTATCGGTCGCGTTAACTATTCGGTCACACTCACTGGCGTACCTAGCCGGGGGGACAACGTAGACACTGTCTACCCAAGATTCTGGGACAATAAAAAAAAAAAGAAATGAAAAAAATAAAGATTATGAGGCGATATTAAATTTCTCCGTAATTCTAATTACGCGAGTCATCTTTAAAGTATTCAGAGGTTTAACAAAGCGATCTTTCGTCGTTCTCTACGAATTACCGCGTAAATCGCATTCCAATATAAAAATATTGCTTTGCTTGCAAAATGACAAGTTTGCGTCTTTTTGACCATGTGGTTAAGGATCCATTGAACTATTACGTAATCATAGACTTAAACGCGTGTTTCTCAATGTTCTTTTATTATCACCGATTACATTTGCGGAGATTGTAATCAGTCTAGGCACCACGGACATTAAGACTTTGCACGAAAGTTGTAGATGTTAAGGTGTTTTTATATCAAACCATTTCTTCGCATAATTTAATTTTCTTGCCGTATTTCTAATTTGATTAAAAACACACAACATAGCGTTATAACACTGTCATTCGTCAGAATACCACGTGCCACAGTCCGGTAATACCGTATATGAAACTACGGAAATACGAATATCAATACGGAAGGTAATTAAAAATGCTATTGCAGGCTTGCCGCTAATGGTGCAATATAGCTGAAATATACGACATAGTTGATTGTAAAGCATTTTTTTGTGATTTTGACTGTACGAAATTGTATATACTTATAAACGTTTAATTGCGACTCTAAACAAAATGGCGTTTAGTCCAGATGTCAGTCAAAGCTCCGAGAGCCTGTAGTAAACCGCAACTCGTGGTGGTCTTTATTCCTTTGATGGGGGGCTTATCGCGCTCGCTCTCTCACCAGGTGCAGATGTCCGCGTGGTTCACTCTCGGAGATTTGACTGACATTTGGACGAAACAGTTTTTCATATAATTTTTTATTTAATTTACAAAAGGAATAGTGGGTGATCATTTGGATAATAAACATTTTTCAGTAAAGGATTTTTATTATACCAGTAGACCTGCGAATTAACGGTTAATTTGAAAAACGGTTAACTGATGTAACAACAATCGGTTAACTGTTATCCGATTTTTTTTAGGCTACTGTCAAATCGGCATCGTTTTTGGCAAAGAAATTTATAGGTCGGACAGCAGTTCGTCGATACATGGCGTTCGCCGAGTAAACAAGCCGAAGATCGTGGCAACGTTGCCTTTTATCTTGCTGCGCTGATTCCAAATAAGGAAATTGGCCCGAATCCAAGATCACGTGTATTTACCGCGATTGTGATTATTCCTATCGGTGGTTCGAAATATTTTACTAAAACAAAAATTAAAAAGCCAAATTAATTTGCTAAGATTAAAAAAACAAGAAATTGCTGAGAAAGTATATTTACAACGACGTGCAATTCACGTTTAAATGATTACGCAGGGATGTGTAATTACGTAATTTTGATTTGACGTCCGTAACGCCATTCCGAATTACGTAACTGAACCTAATTTCGTATTTACGCCGAACTCTATGCATAGCATTGAAGTTGTCAGACAGGTATTTTACGTCTGAAAAGTGTGCGTTTTACCAATCAACGAACAAATAAGAGTTTAAAAAATGAGGAAAATAGCGAAAAAAATTTAATCGATTGCTCGCTACGCTCGCGGTTGTCTACCCGGTTACAGAATCCTGGGTACGCCACTGGTCACACTACCGTACATAATTGTTATTTTGATTTTTTTTATTATCTTCTAACGATGGCGTCATTGCTGATTTACGTGGTTGTCTGCTCAATTTGTGTCACAAAAATTAGTTTTTTGGCTTTTTTAGAGTAGGCTAAGACGTATTTTATTATCGAACATAGCCTAACGGGTTTTATGTATATTTCAAGTCCAAGTAAATTTATTTGAAATTTAGGAGTCTAGTCTAAGTCTTTAACATAGTAAGTAAAGTGAAAGTACAAGTTCTGAAACAAGTAATTTTCCAAAAGAATTAAGTCAAGTCTTAATAAAATACCTTAAGTCGCCTCAGCACTATCTTTAACTCTATTAACATCCCACATGCAAAATAACTGTCTAATAATACCTAAAATTTGTCACTGTTAATTATGTTTTGTCATAGAGTGTGTGGTGTATTGGACCGTTACAGCAACGACATCTTATTCACCTGCCTAAAAATAACTAAGCTGGAAACACGAAATGGTTGCGTGTTATCATACTGGTATGAAGACCCTCAGTCAACAAATCGGGAACTGGTGTTGTTTCTTTGGTTCTTTCTACATCTCTAATGATGAATGAGAAATGGGATATGTGGTCTGTTGTACTTCTTCCACACGGCTGTCATTTCATTGGAGATATATACCACTATAAAACCGCTAAAATACGGAAACGCAAAAACTTTGTAGAGTGAATAAAATTAGCTTTACACCGAATACAAAAATATTCTGTGTGGGTTTATTAACGGCTGCGAAAAAGTTCCCCTCAATGTGCAAAAGAGACGAACAAATGGAGAACACTTAAAAATACATTGCACCATCCTCACGAAACCGCGGTCATATTTAACCGAAACTATTGGTAGAGTCGTTTAAATAAACTCGTGCTAAAAGTATGGAACCCTTTGTTTGGTTTTGATTGGTTCGCAAAGAGAAAGTGAGTACAAGCGGATCGGGACACGTTGATTATTATAAATTAGTTTAGCTTGAATGTGGAATCACGTTTATGGTTTCGACAGTGTAATGAAAACATTTGGTCGTGGCCACGGCAGACAATGCTTCGTTACGCTCGATTAAATTTTGGACGGAATCCACCGAAATCGAACCACGGAGAAGGCGAGACACAATGCTGTTGTGCAACGTGTTTTCCCACCACTAAACTTTATAAATATAAGGTAATTCCACCTCTTGGAAGTTGTCATATGTCAGTTGAGTTTTCGCGAAGGTCATTACATTTAGCTTGGTCTCGATATTTATATGCTATTGTAGAGCGGCTTTTGGCCCAAGCAGTTGATAGGTTTATTTCTTGTAAAATTTATAACGTCTCTGCACATTGAATAGTATGGAATTGTTAGTGTCTCACTAGAGTGCTGATTAGGCTAGTGATGCACTTCCAAGTATAGATATTGCGTTGCAAGAGTGTAAATTGATGATTAATCTACCATTGTTTAAATGCGAAGCTGAGATTGAAACGTCGTCAGTTCTTCGTTGAGTTTTGCAGCATTTTAAATGTTATGAAACTTAAACATCATTCGAGTTGTTTATCCAACCAAGACAAAATGCCATGGCTGGTATCGAAGAGTTTAATGTGTTATAATTTATTTTGCAGATATTGTAGGCTACGTTTTGCGATGTTAAATAAAGTATATAATTCCTCTTTAAATCAACGCAACGAGACGGAAGAACAAGACAAAGACAGTTTATTGGACCAATGGATCGTTACAACAACTTTGTCGGCAGCCTGCTGTATCTTTGTTACTTACTTGACCGTAGCTCTATCCGTCCATGCTAAAAAGAGAAAACTTATTTTCTGTCAAGGTAATTTCCGTTAACGATAATTGTTTTTATATAGATATGTTCTATGTACATTAGTTTGATCCTTGTTGTTTAATAGATACTTCTGCTGGCAAACACAGACCTGGGCCTCAACTCTTGAGCTCCCTTACTATATTAGGGTGTCTCGCCGAAATCGTATACTTCGTCGTTGGGTTTATTCCATTACATCACTATGGGGAACCGTTCTGCGCTGTTGGACAAAAGATCACCATTTGTTGTGGGGTTATAGTACTGGGGTGCGTGTATTTCGGTTTGTGGTTCCGGCTGTACTCGATATTTTACCACAATCAATTGATCAAAAAGAACCTGCACAAATCTGTACGGTTTATCAGCAAACTTAGCTTTGGGTTTTACGTCATAATGTTGGTAACCAACGCCATAGTATTTCTATGGGCTCCTAGTTATAAGACGACTTCGAACGGTTGTCTTAAGGTAGAAAAGAAAGGCAGTTCCACTGTAAAATGGAGCCTTATGGTGTCTTCGACTGTTATATTCCAAGCCACTTTTCTGTTTTTATTTATCTACCCCCTTTGGCTGCACAGAAAAAACAGTCTTCATCAAGGTTTCGATTCCAAAAGAATTATTCCGATTATAAAACGTGTTTTAGTGACGTCTTTGATCTGCATAATATCAGATGCCGCAAACGCAGTCTTCGCACTCACTATTAAAAATCCGTATTGGTACATTCGACACACTGTATATGGTATAAATATTTTGATTAACTTATTGGCACTTATCTGCTCGTTTATGGATTGGAAAGTCCGTTTATTCCCGTTTTTAAGACGCCGAAGATTGTTAAGAGGTACAACCCGGAATCAGACGTTCCAATCCAGGCTGACAACTATCTCTGGCTCAAGTCGTAAATTGTAATTTTTTTACTGTATTTGTTGCCCTTTAATATTTTTACGTGCTGAGTTTTGCTTTGTTTTTATAACATGTTCATTATTTCGTTGTTTTAATAATTATGTTACGTGGCGACAGTATTCAATAAATCAGTATTTTGTTCGATGCCAATTACCGAAATCTATGCTATCATTACAAGTTTTTTGTTAGTGTACAGTTTTCTAGGAGGAGAAACATTTAAGGTGTCAGAGGTCATGTTAAGGTTGTATGTGTACATATAGACACATATAGTTAGGCATATTAAAACATTGCGATACTTAATACGCATATGAACAGTACTTATATACACACTACATTAGTCAATTATACTAAAGTACGCTCTTCGCTATTTATATGATGTTATTCATTCTATGAATCAAACCACATTGTGTTGTAATAAACGAATGGAAAGAAATCTGAAAAAGCAAACACAGAATCCCGTAGCGGGCATCATCATTGTTTACATTACAAAGAAGGACAATAGGTTATTGTTACGATTTCACCTATGTGTCGAACAGAAGTACAACATACTGTCGAAGTATAGGCAGAATTCAGAAGTAAAATTTAATAAAAAACGTGTTAATATCTTGTGTCTTCAGTCAGTAAAGCTGTTCCGCATTAACTTAAAATTGGAATGGAAACACGGCATTTTTAGGCGAACTTCAAACTGGTTATTTCAGAAAATACATGCACTAGCATGTGTCGCTGGGGGTGCGTTTACAATGACACGGTAAGTTTGCGACTGTTATTAAATTATTTTAACGGTTAATGTATTTTGAGCTTGTTAATTCTTTACAGACGTTCATGTGTCGATTTTGCGGAACAAGGTTTTGCAATGATTGTCTGAAAGGCGAGTTTACTGGGTTGATGAGGGCTGCTGCCCATTGTCGACAATGTAACCAGGTACGCAATAGGTATAGGTACTATTTGGTAGTGGTAGGAATACTACAAACCGCAAAAAACTGTAAAAGGTCTATACATCAAGCCGATTCTTAAAAAAGAAACACGATTCTCCTTTTTGTTAGAATAAGCAAACGTTAATAAACTGCCAATTTACCGATTATGTCAACAGCGGAGTAACATTGCCACTATGCATTTGTATAAAAAAAATGTAGCCCGTGCCAGAATACGGCACTTCTGGTTTTTGGGAGTGGCCCAAGGCACGCGCCTTTTTGGCCGAAATTTACCTTGCTGACACACAACCGACAAGTTGCGGTGTGTCTAGGTTTGAAAAATCAACACCATGCCCATTATTCTAGCTACTAAATTCTATGTTCTGAAGGTTAAAAAATGTCGGTGGCGGTCGGAAATCGCAAGTCAATTTTAAAACCATCTAGATAAGGTAGCACTTAGGTTTGCTGGTAATGTACAAAACCTTCTCTTAACAAAGTAACACTTAGATCTAGTAAACGAAAAACATCATGGAAAATCAATATTTTTCAATACCGCGATGTCACGTATCATGGATCACTTGTGTTTTATTGACCTAGCGACGCCATTCACGGTCTAAGCACACGAGCAAAATAATATTATTCTTCGCGGTATACTTTATTTCTGACATATCTTTATCCTGGCATTCTGTTTACGCGATGCCCTTTTGAAAAAGGAATTTAACTGCTGTTACTCTCCGATCAGTATAGCGTCTAACAAATTATGTAAAAACAAAATATTTTAACACTGCAATCGCCTCTACAAGCATAAGGATTATAGTATGTGCTTAACAACTGTCGTTGTTGCACACACTGCGGTGTACACATGATATCCAACCGGGAAGGATAAAATCTAGGCAACATCGTATAACGCCGTTCAACGCAGATACAATGCTTGGGTAAAAGAGTGGAATATGTTCCTGGAAAAGGACCTTCAGAAGAGGCAAAAGAGAAATACGCTGCGTGGAAAGAGAGGCAAGGAAAAAAGGGGAAAAAGAAGGGAGGGAAGAAAGGAAAGAAGGGAGGCAAAAAAGGCAAGAAAGGGGGCAAAAAGAAGAAAAAGAAGAGATGAGTTTGTTATGGAGGAATAATTCCTTGTGTTTAGTAAATATTATTCGTTGAACTGAAAAATATTTTTATGCTTCGCTGCTTAAGAAAAGCACTAAAGATATTATAAAACGAGCATTTTTCACTCAGTTTTTTTTTATATTTATAAAGTGCAATTGCAACTGAATAATGGCACTTCGTAGTTACAATTTGTACTGTGACAAATACATTAGAAAATGCTAAAAAAGAAATCCTGATTATTTCTCGGCAGTGCGAATAACCAGATTTGATCACTGAAGCGAGCGTTCCCAGCGTTCAGTCCCATAATTTAATCTGACTGTCCCATCCGCATGTTATAAGTTTGGAGGTCTCGTGGGGGTGCCAAGTGCAACCTATACACACACTCTCATGAGCTTGAAACTTGCTGTACATGCGTGTTGTCTTCCAATCCCAAATAAACACCTTTCCATCCCCGTCACCGGAGGCAACATACGACATGTCAGGCGAAAAAGTCATCTGACAAGCGTACCCCGCAACCTGAGAAAAGAAGGTTTTATTTATATTAGCCCTGAAAGTTTACAGTATTTGTAAGGGATATTTAGCTTTAAAGACTTGCCAGTTTAAATTATTTAGTATTTGGCTGATTACAGACCAAACATGTTTTTGGAAAATGTGACTAACTATGAAGATCGATGATAAACTCATAAAATTAAAAAAAGGCTTTTGAATAGACAATTATCCCAACAAAAATTTAAATGTTAGAAAATCACCATGTGTCCTTTGAAAATCTTCTTTCTTTTAAGTCTGAACCTCCCCTGTACATCGAAAATCATAATTTGATTGTCCAGTGACTGACAGCCCAACCACTTTTCATTGGGTGATAAGGTAACTGACGGCATAGAATGCATTGAAGGTTCCGCGATGTATTTGAAATCAACTGGAATGTCCCTGCAAAGTTTGAAATGTGAAATTACAAAAAAATTGAAGTGGTGAAATAGGTTAAAGACTGTAGCAGTGTCTTCTAACATACAAAACAAACTATGATGGCTTTGGTAACTAGACAGTGTACACAAGGTAATTTGTCTAGGCTAATTTTATGTCACCATTTCCATTTTACTCATATGCGGATAAAAATGAGTAAACCTATTACCTAAATACACCATTAGTTTTAATTTTTAAAATGGACAATACTAAAAATGCGACGAACCATTCCCAAACTCTTAAACTCTTGTCGTCGGAGGTTGATACAAACTTGGTATTGTTGTCAACAAAGGTAATTGTGTTTACCGCACCCAAGTGGCGGTCATATTCTTGTACAACATTCTTGGATCTGGTGTCCCACTAAAGAAAAAATATATCATAATCCGAACCTTGGCATTGTAAAAAGAAAATTGTAGTAATTTTATTATAACAAAAAGTAAAAACACTATTTTACCTGTATATCATAACATTGTTTATATGGAATATTATTTACAGCTGTTTAAGACTAAACCGCTTTGTTCTGCGTTAAAAATAACAATAAACCCTATACTGAGGTCTCATTTATCAGATTATTACAGTTAAAAAAATCCTAGTTGTTGTTACTCAGTATCAATTAAGTTGTAGGGGATTGTTTAACCAATACATGTTTACTACACCGATTGATTAAATTAAATCATCCACTACATCACTGCATTACATTAAGGAAATTATCTCATGCTAGTACTGTAACTGTGTGAGAGAAATACAAAGTGATTGTTACAAACAATATTACTAGAAGTTTAATATAAAAGTTACAATTACTAAAACAGAAAATGGTAAAGCAAAGCACAGGAAACAAATTGGTAGATGAACGTACTGTTACTATTTTTTTGTCTGAAAGTCCAGCCACAAAAAGATGTTGTTTGTTCTCATCAGGATTAAACTTGACACAGTAGGGAATTTTCTTGTTGGAGAATTTAGAAATACATTGCCCTGCATTAAGCAAATTATTACGTATGTAAACTAGATAAAACAATAGTAGGAGTTCAGAGGGACAATGTCAAGTCATTGCAATGTTCACCACTTACTGGTTGTTCAAGTTCTTAAGCAAGAAACTTACAAAAACTGTTTAAACAAGGTGGTAAATAATAAATGTGTCGATAATGAGCATGTTATGTTACAAAAATAGTCAATGGTTAGATACATTACACCACTTACCTTTACTTGCAATTTATGGAAATAAAATTCTATATTTATAATCACCCTTTACACATAGAACATCACAAACCTGTTTCAGTGTCCCATAGTTTAATAAACCTATCATATCCTGCTGATAGGAAGTTGGTTCCATCGTTGTTAAAACTTGCTTCACGAACAGCCTTTCCATGACCGCTGTAAGTACGTAGCAACCTTCGTTTGTTGTACACCTCCCATAACTGCATGATCAGACATATTACAAAGTACCACTTTTAAAGTATGTAACTGATAAAAAAAGATTAGCAAATTTTGTAAGATTTTAAAATATATACAATAACATATACACGTTTGAACACAGATTAAATAAAGTTAGATAAAATAATATACACAGATTGGACGTAGTTTGCAAAAACTATGCAAAACAAACAATGAAACAGAATTAAAGAATAAAAGGATTGTTTCATATTATATATATTGTTTTTTTAATTCAGTTGTGTAAAATCGACAAACTAAAATCACTAAAATTTCTCTGGAATTGGACAAAGCACATTTGGTGAGCCAAAGATGGTCTGTGTTATAACGATGGTGTTTTTTTACCTTTACTTTACAATCCATTGAGGAGGATAGCAAAAGATGACCAGATTTAGGAAACAATTTTATGCACGATACTGCCTTCGTGTGACCACTCCAGGTGTGAAGAAGTCGCTTCGGCAGATAGCATTTATCAGGAGGCATACTTGATTTAAGGTTCACGCCAACATCTTGGGGAATGTGAAGGAATGACCGACCCTATTGTATAACAGACATATGTTAAAATGGATTAGACTTAATAAGAAGAATTAAAATATAATAAATATATGTTACAAAAACAGGCACTAGGTGATGACAGAGTAATGATATTTTTTAACCTTGGTAAATAGATTTATCCAAGATTTTATTGCTTGAAATTCCTATGCTGGCTTAGGTTTTGCAGTAAAAAGTGTAATCAATATCACTACAATAAAATATGTAGTTTTTAATTGAAATCAGAAATAATGCATGATCAGTTAATCCTAGTACACTCAAGTTGCAAACAATAAACCATATACTGAATTGTTGTTGGTTAAGTTGTAATTAATAAACAGATGGAATTGTTGTTCATAAGAAATAGTCCTGGGTAAGAGGGCAAAGATGATTATATAAGTATATTACACATGCATAACACAGCATATGCTAATTTTAAATGCAGCTGACCATACAACACGTTTCTTTTCTGGTTATTATAGGTCTGCATTGGAAAATTGAACACTTCTAATTTAATTGTTACCACAGACTACCATATGTTCTCAATTCCAGTGTTCCAACCACAATTTAACTAATGTATACTCTTTTATTTAATTAAAATATTTTAATTTAATTTTTTTTCTAAACTTGGGCCATGTTGTTTACTTAACAAGTTCAGTGCTAACCTGTTTAAGAGCAAAATTACAACCACCTTTACCTGATAATCAAGTGGATCTTTTACATGAAGAGTTGTTTTTTCTTCAACCGATTTCTCTTCCTCTTGTTTGCCTCGTTTTTGTCGTTTAGCTGTCATTTCATCAAGCTCTTTTTGTGTTTCCTATATTTTTGGAGATAAGAATTATTTAAAAATGTCATTAAAGGGGTTTACAAAATAGAATATGTAAACATTTTCATTTGTAACCAGAATGAAATAAAATACATAATACCAAGCATGAAGTATTGAGCTATATGAAAATTATTCAATCTTGAGATCAAAAGTAGAAAGTAAGCAGAATCATATGCCTGCTATATGGTTAGATGAGCATATGATATATATGGCACAATTAGGATAAACAACAAATTTATGCGGCACAATTAGGATAAAACTAATCAAAAACCTCATCAGGTTTAGCTATCTTCTGTTCATCAACGAATCCACCCCACGGTCCCAAGAATCCCTCAAGATCAGAGGCGTCATTTTGTCGAATTCTTTTTCGTTTATCCTCTGGTCGCTTCTTCACCTTTTCAAAGACAGTTTTAGCATCCCGCGCATCGACTGGTGTCGCTTCTTTATAAGTCTTCTGTTCATCAGGATCGTGGTCGAAATCCACATTCGAAACTAAACGAACACTTTAATCTTTTTAAACTATTTCAGAGCATCCATTTAGTTCTTTAATAATTAACAATTACTTAAAACTATAAAAATGTAATTTAATTGGTTTAAAAAATAAATTATTAATTAAATGTAATTCAATTGGCTTAAAAATAAATTATTATTTAATTTGTGATAACGTTAAGTTTTATAAAATGAAATGTATCTTACTCACCAACTATTTTATCACCAGAAGAACTGGAGTCCACAGATGGGTCTATCGCATAACCTGATGATAAAAAAAACAATTTATTAATAAACTGAAATCTAGATTAATACTTTGATTGCAGTATTGATTAAAACATATAGAACAATTATTAATTTAGTTTCCAGAACAAACAAAATTAAGACCTAAATCGTTGCAGAACAAGTGTAAAACCTAAGCCTAACCCAAAAACCCTAACCCACCAGAACTTGTAATAATGCTTTTGGTACATTGTGCATCACAAAAATATATATGTACATATCGCACAGAAGTATATTATAAAAATTGAAGATGCACAACAAAAATTCACTGTAGTATCTAGTCTGGATTGCAAGAGATTAATATTTCAAATGTAAAACTAAAGGGAGAAACAAAGGAAACCAAACTAAAAACTGTGGTCGCTTAAAGTTCATAAATTAAAATATATATAATGAATTTAATTAAAAATCACTTTATCAGATATGTTCTGTTACTTTTTTTTGGAAGAAAAACCTACATAGCTAATGGATGTTTATGTTACTTTTGTGTAAAGATATATATATTGCACTAAATATTGCCATACCATAGCTGTGAAAAGTTCTTCTTTGATTTTCAAAATTAAAATGATTGAAATGTGCATCCTGCACATACCCAGATAACATGTTCTTCTGTGCTAGTTGCTGCTTTGTTTTGAAGGGATTTGCTGGACCCTAAAATCACATTCACAATTGTCATCTTTTTAAAAATGAAAAAATACACATGTTTATTCCAATGGTGGAGAAGATGCAAGTGAGGAAATAACATAGTTATCCGACTGTTTTTAGTTGTGATTCAAACTATTACTTTACAGGGTTTAAGGAATACACCGGGGCTTTCTAGTTGCATGATTTGACGTCTTAATCTTAACGATTAGATCCTGACACCACTACTCAAAGACAAGACGACAATAGTTTAAATTATGCACACTACCAACTGAAAACTGTTTTGTTGTGATAAAAAACAGTAAATAAGTATAGGCTATATCGTGTAAGGAGATTTATGAACTATGGTACTGTAGAATTACAGGAGAAATATGATTGTAATTTAAGTATGATTGTCCATAAAAATTTACCTGTTCTGGAGCATGCATTTGTTCATATGTTGGGTTAAACAAGACAGTCTTGTTGTCTACATGGTTTATCACCTGCACCAACTTTACATCGTCCTAAAGATAGAAAAAATCAAGATGTGTTTAAATATGTGTCAGGTTTACCAGCTAGTAAATTTCATGGATGGGGATATCATTTTTACGGTTTAGCAACAAGTTGCTATATTTTAATGAGTAAATATACCAATTTTAAGTTTTATTTGATTGTTTTAAAAAGATGTTCTGTAATGCAAGGAATGGACACTTTAGTTAAATAAAACTAAACTTTTCATATTCAATAGTGTATCTTCATCATGTGATGGCCATGCAAAATCACTGTATCCAATATTCAAACTTTTGATTACATGCTAAGGTTAACAGCTTTTATAATAAAGAACCGTTTAAATCAATGAAATGAGTCTTCAACATTTTATATTAAGTGAAACCCAACAGGCCGTCAAGCAATTGAAACATGGGCTCCCTACGACTGAACATACCGGCTGCCTCTAAATACTACAGGATCACTTGAAGCGTTTGTATCGCTTAGATTGCTATGGAAAGTAAATCTAACCATGTTCCAAACACTAACTTTAACCCCAATCCCAACATTAATATTATAATCTTTATTTTAGTAGGCTTTTGTAATAACGAAGTATAATAAGCGCTTTAAGTGATCCTGCAGTATTTAGGGGTGCCTCTAAATACTACAGGACCGCTTGGATCTCTTAGATTGCTATGGAAAGTAATTTTTAACCCTGTCCTAAACACTAATCTCAACCCCAGAACTAACTTTAACCCCAACCCTAACAATATTATCATGGCTTTTGTAATTACGAAGTATAGTAAGTGATCCAAGCGCTTTAAGCGCTGCATGTGTTCCAAGCGGTCCTGTAGTATTTAGAGGTACCAGAACATACCAGTACTTGGCTTACAATAACACAAAATTACTTTGGTAATAACATCTGGGGCAGATTTAATTGTTGCAATTGACAAACTCGGAGCAGTGGGCAGTGGTTTTAGATGAAGTAACTCATCTTCCGTCGCTGGTGTGTCCGAATCTGTATGATCACTATCGGAAGCATCGTCGTATGCAGTTTGTAAAGCGACAATCGCTTCCATTATTCGAATTGAGCCACGCAACAATATGTTAGAAAAGCAGTACACTCAAACCTAATTTAAGCTTTAAATACGTTGTTAAAAATCTGCAGCATTAAGTTTCAGTTGTTATAAAAATCATATTTCTAATCAAATGTTTTAGTGATAAGATTACGAGGGGGGTTGTTTACCTAAAACTGTTCACCGTAGGAAGCCACTATTCTTGACACGACACGCCACTCTTTTTTTGTGACACAGCATATTTTTAAGACGACACGCCACTCTTTCCGAAACGATTAGTTACTTTTAATTACTTTTAAAGGACACACGTTTATATATCTTGTTAATGTATCTCCGGCCACATCACTTTTTTAAGGTTGCACGATGGTTTTGTTGCGCCACTATTGTTGTTGTTGTATATCAATAAAGAAACAAATAGTTTAAGCTATGTTAGTCAATAGTGCCATTTGTAAGTACAAACGTAAATAAAAACAAAGAATGATTTGTTTATAAGCCTGGTTGTATTAATAATGAATAAGAACTGTAGAGTCACAGCTAAATAGCATATAAGAAAATAAAAGGATTGTGAATTAGCGTCGATTTTATAGATACAAAACCAGACAATGTGTGTCAACTACCGGAGTTACTAATTGTAGATAAGTTTTTTACTTTCATTTTTTCTGCCATGCTAAACCTGTCGGTTTACCTTTTTTTAAGGATGTACCAGAAGCAATATAGCAATTTTGATATCATAGTTGCAAAAACTGCATTTTCCGTTATTTCACGCCGATCGTGTTCGTTCTGTTATTACCTCACGACGTCATTGATACTTATAACCTCATGACGTCATTGACACTTAAAGCAGTTTTCCATCTACGTGATTATTTGCTTTATAAAGCGTTGTTTGATCAATTAAATAACGCATACAGACACACACAACTTATTAAAGAATACATCTACGAGTGCAGTTCTCGGGTTTTTCTATTTAGTGGAGGTTTCGCTGACAGTCAAGTTTAGCTTCACGCCATGTGTGTACATATGGGGTCGAAACGGAGGTTTATGTACCAGGTTAAGATCTCTATGTTATGTCGGCTATATAAGCCAGAGGCATCTCTCTCGTCAGTCTCTTTCCATCTCGACACACTTATAATAAAGGACGTATTATACGTAACGTGTGTTGAACACTACATGGTGTCAGAAGTGGGATTCGAACCCACGCCTCCATTCGGAGACCAGAATGCTTATGCTCGTTTAATTTAACGGAAGCGGAAAGAGGAAGATATGAAACCGTAAAAACTAAGTTTACGGCGCACTTCAACGTGCATCAAAATGTAATCTTTGAAAGGGCGAAGTTTAATCGACGCTCGCAACAGGCTGGGGAGCCTATAGATGATTTTATTACATCACTCTATAAAATGTCGGAAAACTGCAACTATGGAACGCTCATAGACGAAATGTTAAGAGATAGAATAGTCGTGGGTATTAGCGACGATTCACTATCTGAACGGTTACAGATGATCGGCGATTTAACCCTCGAAAGAGCGGTAAACATGGTTAGAAATACCGAAGTTGTAAAGCAACAACAAATTACTTTAAAAGAGGAACGAAATCAATCGTTGGACGCTGTGCACGCCAGTAGAAAAGCATCTACAAGGACAAGCGTGGCACGGGGAAGCAATCAATGCCGACGTAAACCAAATAACTGCCAATGGTGTGGCGGCTCATCATCGCACGAAAGAGCAAGTTGTCCTGCTAGAAGCGCAGTATGTTTTTCTTGTGATAAACGTGGTCACTTTAAGACTGTTTGTAAATCGAAGCATCGATTGCAACCGTTGATCACTCCGGAAGAATCAGATGCCTACCTAGGAAGGATTTCAACCTATTCCGATAAGAAGGTCACGAAAATCAAGAAAGGTCAAATCATGACCGAATGCGTGCCCGTACCGAGCTCGGAGCATGTTGCAGAAATTGTTGGAAGACGAGGATGCAAGATCAAAGCGCTCCGGGCGAAGACGAACACTTACATTAAAACCCCGATGCGTGGGGAGAAGCTAGTGTTTGTGGTTACCGGCGGAAAGGAGGACGTCGCAATGGCTCGCAGAGAGGTTCAATCCACTGCTGAACATTTCACACAAATTCGCGCAACTCGTAATAAGCACGTGATAATAAACGGCCCAACTAGCGACACGTCAGACGATAATCGTTCACCAAAAACCATCACCGTAAAAGTTCGAGTCCCCTACAGAGTCGTGGGGTTGGTGGTGGGGTCCAAAGGGCCGACCATTAAACGAATCCAGAAGATGACCCACACGTACATAGTGACACCGAGCCGCGATAAAGAGCCAGTGTTCAAAGTAACGGGTCTACCCGAGAACGTAGAAAAGGCAAAAGCGGAAATCAAGGCCTGTGTCGCCACGAGGACCGGCACCCAACAACAGAACACTGACAATGAATTCAAAAATAACGGTTTCCGGATGGAGACGTGTTATGCTTTTATATTACTGTTTGTTATTGATATAGTACCTAAATTTCTGGCCTCATTATTTTCAATATCCTTTAAAGGGGGATGTAGTGATATTTAAGATCTCTATGTTATGTCGGCTATATAAGCCAAAGGCATCTCTCTCGTCAGTCTCTTTCCATCTCGACACACTTATAATAAAGGACGTATTATACGTAACGTGTGTTGAACACTACAGTGGGCAGTGGTTTTAGATGAAGTAACTCATCTTCCGTCGCTGGTGTGTCCGAATCTGTATGATCACTATCGGAAGCATCGTCGTATGCAGTTTGTAAAGCGACAATCGCTTCCATGATTCGATTTGAGCCACGCAACAATATATAACAGCAGCAGTACACTCAAACCTAATTTAAGCTTTAAATACGCTGTTAAAAATCTGCAGCATTGAGTTTCAGTTGTTATAAAAATCATATTTCTAATAAAATGTTTTAGTGATAAAGATTATGAGTGGGGTTGTTTACCTAAAACTATCTAACGCGGCAAGCCACTATTCTGGACACGACACGCCACTCTTTTTTTGTGACACGGCATATTTTAAGACGACACGCCACTCTTTCCGAAACGATTAGTTACTTTTAATTACTTTTAAAGGACACACGTTTATATATCTTGTTAATGTATCTCCGATCACACCACTTTTTAATATAGCATCTAAGCAAATAAAAGGATTGTGAATTAACGTAGATTTTATAGATATAAAACCAGTCGATGTGTGTCAACTACGGGAGTTACTAATTGTAGGTAAGTGTTTTACTTTTATTTTTTCTGTCATGCTAAACATGTCAGTTTACATCTTTTTTAAGGATGCACCTAAAGCATATAGCAATTTTGATATCATATTTGCAAAAACTGCATTTTAGTTAATCCACGCCGACTGTGTTCGTTCTGTTATCATCTCATCATTGGTACTTATAACCTCATGACGCCATTAACACTTACAGCAGTTGTTTACCATCTACGTGATTGTTTGCTTTAAAAAGCGTTGTGCGATCAATTTATTAACACCAACAGACACACACAACTTTTCTATTTAGTGAAGGTTCTACTGGTAGTCAAGTTTAGCTTCACGCCATGTGTGTACATATGGTGTCAAAACGGAGGTTTATGTACCAGGTATAGACCTCAGCGGATCCTGGGACCTCGTCCCGGCAAACAACCTGGCGTTGAAAAACTCCTGACCCCACAAGCACACCTAACCAAAAAATAAACATATTGCATAGAATTCGTCGTTAAGAAGCATACGAACAAACCCCTTTGCCGATACTCAATATTGGCTTAGGCTGTATTGATAAGGGCAATAAAAAGTTTTAATTACCATATGCCAGTAGCCTTTTAACTGACACGTTTTAATATAAATGTTTAATAAATAGTTTGCCCCTATTGCGTTTTTTGCAAATAAGACAAAAAACTCGAGAGTGTCAGCCACGTTTTAACCACTGACTGTTTAAAACACATTTTATTGTATTCCTGGAACTAGAATAGTTCGATTAGCTCAGTAGGTTAGTGCGCTGCCTTTCAGTCAAAGTTTTGCAGTGTCGAAACTGGTCACTAGCTAAGCGGTTGTGTTCTTGAGCATTGCACTTAACAAACATGACTGAACTCAGTGGAATATTGGGTTCCACCAAATTGAAGCAATGTATCAATAATACATAACACACTGCAATAGCTTCTTTAGTAGATAAATATGAATATCCTATCATATTTATATATTTTCCAATTTAAATCTATCTTATTCTTTACTAACCAACATCTATACAAGTTTTTGCTGTGGGAACTCATGAAATATGTCGTAACGCATAAAATAAAGGCAAAGTTTGAAAATAATATTTTCTAAAAATAATGGTACCGATTTCAAATAATTTTCTGATATATTTTTCAGTATGTCCAACGAAAAAAAACGGTTTGATCCAAAATTAAACGATCAAAAATACTGCATACTTGTTACAGAAGATGATAAAGAAGGACAATGCTTGACACAAATACACCAATCAATGTTTTTCTTTTATTCACTGTGCCGTCCGTCCCCGACTTTAATGTGTCCATTAGAACGTCCAGCGAACCGTTGTTAGGTGCTGGGTTTAGACGGAGAAGGTGACACATGAGAGGGTAGATGTTCACAGAATCAAAGTGGTCGATAACAAAGTTTTTCTATTAATATATTGCAACTTGTAAGGTTGTGATCAAAATATTAGGGTACTTAAAACATAGAGTCAGAAAAATAGCGGTCACAGTAACGAAATAAGGATCAGAAAAAATAATAAGTTTTAACTAAATACTCACAAGAAAACAGCTACATTATTTTACCCAGAGAAAGAGGTAGAACAAACTAAAGACCAAAAGCATTGTTATATAGAGTGGTAGAGTAAATATATATTTTACCATTAAGGGGGGTAGGCCCATATGTTTTACCTTAAAAGAAGGCCCGATGCTGTAATAGGAGACTCTCATGCTTTCCAAGTCGTTATCATATCCGTGTTCACCAGCATTAACATGTATCCCAGGAAAAATCTGATTAAAATATAAGTAACTAAACCTCCATCGACAAAATACACATGTTCTCTCATATTTATTCCCAAACCATGTATCCTTATTTTGTATTTCTATAAAAGCTTGCCAATCTGGGTAGGCTATTTTATTTCATACTATAATAGAGTGTTTAATTTTCTGATGGAATAAATGCACGGGGCGTTATCGTATGGGTATTTGACATCTTATATTGCGACAATCTCCAGGCCACTGGAACCATTTCACTGTAATTCATATGATTGAGATATTACCATTGATGGGATTCAAAATTTTAAGAACAGGTTCTCTTTTGTATCCTACTTACTAACAACAGGTTTCCTTAAAGGTCTAATGTCTGTAAAAACACTTTGTCCCTTAAATTCATTGGGTTTAGTCTATGTTTGCTAAATGCCTTGCCCAAACTCACGAAATTGTGGCAAGTGGCTGGTTTAGGAAACACAAACTTTCGGCTGCTTTCTAATCGTCACACTGCCTACTCATTAACACATATTTGTAGACATTTTGCTTAAACATATATTGACAATCACCGTAACTGCAAATTTCTTACACCTAATTATGCCATTACACCAGATTTCAGGATGTTCTCCTGTTGATGTCAAAAAATTGAATCGTTTTAGACTGTCAGCGAAATTTAGCCAGAAGACTTGTCGTAGTCAGCTTTAGTGTGACCCATTAGAGCCTAGTATAGAAATTAACTAATAAATATTACTAAATGAACTAATAATCAAAATACCTGATAGGCAGAATAACCAGGATCAACTTTAATAACGATAGAAGGGATCCGGTCGTTATGCGTGTAGTGCAATCGTTCGGGAAGGTCTTGTTTTAAAAACACTTGCATGTGTGGATTGCCTTCTGTGAATGCACAACTGTTTTTAAAGGGTGATATGATGGGGGTTGTTCATGTTTATTTCTAGGGTTAGTCAGCATGTACAATTCTAATAACGATTTCTTTAACCAAGTGAATCACTTTACAATAAGTGATCAAAATGTAAGCATCGATGAAAAAGTTAAGCATGGACACCAAATTAACGTACGTTATAATATACATTCTTCCCAAATTTATTGTACCAATGAACTGCTACGCGCAAGAAAAGTTTTAGTTAAATGTTATAAAGGATTGTACTGTAACTTACTTTGTAGTTCATCTCGAACGTATTCCTCATACCCTGGCTTGGGCTGTACCAGCGCAACAGCTGAGTAAGCAAACTGGAAGTCAATATATGACTGGTTAACGTAACGAGCGAGAGAAATCGCATCTTCCCCTCTCACGCTCTTGTCAATTTCCGTAAATCCGTGATCACTGCAAAGTTGAGGCGAAATTATGAGGTGATAAAAAGTTGCTTATGAGGTGATAAAAAGTTGCCGAAAAGTTGCTGATTCAAACCCATTAGTAGTAGTCGGACATCAGCCAAAAGGTTGTCGGTACAAAACCCCGTTCTGCTCGTGAGCATTAGGTAATAATAAGTCCATAGTTGGATGGTTAATTACGGTAGCATGCAATGGACTATCAAAACCAACTCGTCGCCAATAATAAAAACGAATCGAAATTTTCTAAACGCATGTGCCAAAGACAAATTAAAAGCATTCTGTTGTGGACGAATCTGTAGTGAACACTTTTGAGCCCTCAGCACAAAGGCGAAATCGACTACCTTGTTATTATAATGTTTAGGTCATCCTTGAGTCCAGCCAATTCAACTTGATCAAGCAAATACATGATGGTTCGGTTGAGTAGAGGCATTATTTCATTAGCAATCGATTCCGATTCTGGACCAACTCTGTGACTTTGCACGTCCGGCTAAGACAGTTAAAACGATATAGGTAAACGCGGAAAACCAAAAATTGACCATTAAATGTGGGTTGTTCATTTACGAAGAGCCGTCATATAACGGGAATAAACATGATCATCAAAAATTGACAAACAATTCAAGTCACCTGTTCAAAATAAAGTGCAATCATATCAAGGTGGTCATCCGTAAACCACTTCATAGTTTCATCTATTCTCAACCTCCATGTTGGCTCATCATATATCGTGTCAGTGGTCTCCAATATTCGTTTAGTGGCAGTTACACCGCTTATATTAGCGTAGCTGCCAGGAAATAAATATCCTCCGCTTTTCAATCCCTTAAAGTAAAATGCATGTTATAACGGATGTAATTTCAACTAAGAGGGCCGTTGGACATTTTAAAAATTTATATAAAATAAATTTATAAAAAATCAGGGAAGGCCTATTAAAATCAGAGAAGGCCTCAGGGGCCTAAAAAAATCAGGAAAGGATATACCATTATGATTGTTGTGACTGTTTCCAGAGTAAACCCCGTTTAGAAAATATAGCGGTTGTGGTTAAGGACCCTGCTTGTACATTACAAACGGTGGCGTTTGTTGCTTTTGGGCAGAAAAGTATACACAATTGTGTATTCTGTTTAATGCTTTACCAACTCATGTCTCACTGTATATGTATACATATAAATATATATTTTTTTGTTATCTTGGTGGGTAGATAAAGACACGAATGAGGATACGATTAGCCTCAAAAAAGCAGAATTGTAGATATCCAGGCCCTGGTAAGGCGGACCAACAGTTACTTAGCCAATGGAATGCTATGGCGTACCAACAGGATTTAGCCAATGAAATGATTTTGTACATTTATAAATATACATGGACATCATACTAAAATATGGATAACAATATAAAGTCAATCACCTGATTCACTGCGGTGATCCAAATAGGCTCAGCCCCTGTGTCCCACCATTCGTTAACCGCAAGTGTGGAGTAAAATGTCGATCTTACTTCGCCTTCGCTGATGTTGAAGTTGCAGTTATGAACGACCCCGTGCGATTCAACGTAAAGCCCTGGGTAGAAGTTTTAAACAAGCGTTATAAACTTCTTTAAGAGTCATCGCTGTCATGGGATTAAAGTTATTTTAAAACAGGGTTTCTGCTATTAAAAACTTAAAAAAAATTGTATGTAAAGACAAATCTTGTGAAATCTACATTATTAAAACCATCGTGTTACCTAAACAATTGTGCGACACCAGAAGTATTGTTGATGAGCAATTGACATAGTTTGCAATTATTTCCCCATATACATAGCTAAATTTAAATGTTTTTAAACAACTTAACACAATATTAAAACCGACAAATGTCTTAAATAAAATAACAAATGTCTATATCGGCTTGCAAATATGTAGTTGATATTAAGTTGAACCTACAGCAACTACTATCGGTTTGGTATATTCGTGCTACAGGTATTGCTAATAATTTATATGGTATGCAATGTTTTTAATTTTTGCTTCGACTGTTTGTTTGCAGTACATACACTATACAAATTTGCAGTACATCATATACAAATATTGACAACAGAGAACTGCACAGATCACATTGGATTGCGACACAAACCCAAGGGATTTTTTAAAACTTGTAATTATATAAAAGTCCGGATGTCACAAGTGCTTTCCAACATTGGCATCATCGAGTTGCACAACAGTATTAGACACTAACGAGAGATCAAACGCCCGTGATTTGTCGACGCATTCATCATTTTGATTTCCCAGAAGTGATAAAATTGCATGGTCATGTTTGTTCAGCAAAATGAACATGCTAGAGCAAAATTTAAGCAAATCACCTATCTAGTTATAACTCCTATATTTAGTGCCGGGCGAATAAAGTGGACGAAACTTTTGTACAAATATTGGCAACGTTTTAGCAGGCATATTTGTAATATTGCGTTTCTTAGACATCTTAATTGTATAAAAAATTTACTGACGTATAAATTAAGTCATATTTTCATTACCAGTAGCAATGGTGTAATGGCAAGGTGATGTCTGTGTGGGGTAAGATGGTTTCATATAATTCGCCTTGACGCCGTTTTCTTTCAAATAGCGAAAAGCCTCGAGATCAGGTGTCCTGTCAGCGTAATTCCACCTTTATATGAAAAAATGTAAACATTAATAATTCAAGGTACTAATCATTATCTAGCTTTTTTTCTGAACCAAATATAGGTATGTTATTTTTTTAATAGATAAAAATTAAAATTTGTCCTCAAGATTCCATATTAAATTGGCCGCGCTGTCCATCAGTAATTTAAAAATAAAAAATGCTAAAAAAACACCGACAAGTATTTATATTAGACTACATTTAAATAAAATTCTAACTTAAAAAGTTTGTATTTACTTGAATCCGTCGAATGATACGAGTAAAAGCTTGTGTGGCTTTTCGACTGCCGTGCCTTTGCATTCCATTGAGTGGTGACTTACAAGACCCAAGGTCATTAAAATCAGTACACATTTAAACATTGCTATCTGATCTCTTATATGGTTGCTTAAATAAAACTTTTTTAAAATAATCCTTCGACAGAACGTTCTTTTAAAAACTAATTCTGTTTGATAGACCTAACTGTTATATACCGTAGGCTATGACACTGTAAAAAGATAGAAGTTAAATAAATCATTAGGTTAATGTTCGTAAAAACGTCAACTCAAGGATAAGCAAACATGAAAAAGGTTATGTGAGTCAGCGCATTAAGCATTAATCAAACAGTATCAGAAGGGGTAACTAAATCACTGTGAAACTGTCGTTTGTTAAAAAACATGTTTCATATATGCAGACACTAAAATTTTGTGTGTGGCATTAAAGACATGGGACATTAAAAACCGAAACGTTATTTTCCCAAAACCAAAACGGCATTTTTTGGGAATAGCGCTTTAACGGCTTCTCCAATTTTGATCACAAGTGGTGGAAAGTTAGTGCGATAGCCATTGTTTATTCAATTAGAAGAAAAGATACCTTTGAAAATACCTTTTAAAATGAAGAAATCGCAAAGAAATTTTGTCACATAATCGTCAGATCACCTCGCGCCCACCGTCGGGTTACCGTAGCTATTGCAGTGTGTAGTGTATGCTACATACATTCCTTAAATTTGGTAGAACCCATTACAGACCAGCGAGCGACATGTTTCGGACCTTTAAGCCTTTGGTTGAAAAGCGTCGCACTAAACCACTGGACTATCCCGTTAGACACTAAAAATCTCATTTTTTTATCTAACAATTTTTTATAATAAATAAAACTATAACAATTTTGGGATGGGTGGACCTGTAACATGAAATAAATGACGTAATATTATTTTGATGGCGTTAACAAACCAAAATTATAATTTACTTAAAAGAATGTGTTTCTGAGAAACCTTGTAAAAATAAGGTAGATTGTATTGTCAACAGATCAAAAACTATAACAATGTATCAGAAAGATTATGACGTGGACGTCTAGTTAGTGACGTCAACAAAAAATAAAAATTTCAGAAATTTTTGAATTTTTATTTGGAAAAACTCTAGTGTTGAACATTTTTCCCTAAATATAACACGCGAGGAGCTAGAGCACTACAAAGCGGACTCGGTCAAAACGGGCAAACTGGTACGGTCATGTGGCCGAATGGTTACCGCGACGGATGCATATACCGACTTTAATACAAAAACGGTCTGAGTAACGATCCCATCATGGGTTCTAAACTTAGCTCGTTAAAAAAAAACAAAATAAAACGCGCAAACTGGTACCGTCTTGTGGCCGAATGGTTACCGCGACGCATGCATATAACGACTCATATACAAAAACGGCCCTGGTGAGCAGCCCATCATGAGTTCGGAACTTGGTACGGTAAAAAACGGGCAAACTGCGCAAATAGAATGTGTCGTAACGGTTTGTAAAGTTTGGATAACTCATGCAGCATTTGCGATAGTTTTGTCAACATAAGCGACCGTGTGCGCAATGAGAAGGAGAAGTATCGTTAACGCGTCCGACCTTTATATGCAGATACCTGATAACAATGAAACAAGTGAAAACCCTAATGTAAGGCGAGCAATACCGGCAAAAACACAGCACGCGTATAATGAATTATCTATTGTTGTAACTGAGCTTAAGATAATGATTTGATTTTATACATTTATAAATACACAGACACATATTTTCAAAAATAAGGTAGTAAGTATACTGGTCTTTCACTTTAAGCTACAACCAGGAAAATTTGAAATAAAATATTTGTACAAGCGACCTTTAAAAACACCAGCGTAGTTTTAATTTTAAGTCAATACGCGAATCCCCATAGCGCATGTCAGTACCATCATCTTGTGCAAACTATTGTAACGTTGATAATTCTGTTTAAATTTCACCCAAATATATTGAACAAGACACAGCCAATCAATTACTTTAGGATAATTAAAAGCGCAATGTTTTTAATAGTAACCATGTACAATCTATACATAGATGTCCGACCGCTAAGTCAGTTGGTTTAGTGCGACATCTTTCAAATGAAAGGTTGCAGGTTAAAACTGGCCGCTATTTAGTCGGTTGTGTCCTTGGGCAAGGCACTTTACGGAAATTGTCGGAACTCATCGTGCAAGGTAATTTGGCGACTGCCCTTGGTGTTTAACCTCATTGGGTTTCCCCATTCACAGGGATAAAAATGAATATCGTACAATATCCTAAATCCACCCTGTTAACTGAACAATTGTGCAACACTAGCAGTATTGTTAATAAGAACATTATAAAGTTATCTTTTATATAGTGTATAAACGTATAAACTTTTTACTCGCTTGTATATAGATTAAATTAAACTGTTTTTAAACAATTTAAGCATTGTTGGAAATTATCACAATAAATATTTATTTAAAAAGAAGTTTCGGTCATACCGGAATTAAGCGCCAAGATTTTTATTGTTATGTAAGATACAGTATATACAAAACACAAAATTTTAAACAATTCGTCTTTTAAGTAAAAAATATCAAAATTTAAAAGTTGATGTAGAACTACATATTCCGGCCACATTAACTACACAATCATACATAACGGGGATTATATTAAAATTTAACGAATCGGCATTTCACCTCATAATCATATTACAATAATATAATTATGAAAAAGGGCCATATTTATAAACCGGTTTTGCTAAAACTAAAAATAATATTAAATCCTTGTCTTATAACAACTAAAAAGGGAAATAATGCATAAATGATAAACGTCGTTATTATAACTTGCAACTCGTTTATGCCGAATTTATCTTAAACTTGATGGTGGGTAGTGATCTATAATAACATTATATCACACTCTATATGTAATGTAAGTGTGGGCATTATTTTCTAATGATATGTTTGCAATATTTTTATAACCTGTATTATATTAAAAAAAGTGTATGAAAGATAAATATTGACAATAGAAAACGAAAAGTGGTTACATGCATTGCACTAAACCAAGGGAGTTTCCATTGGTTAGTGAAGCATGTAAGCTAATAACCCTTCGCAATTGTATAGTAACACAATTTGAAATGTCAAATCTATTAGGTAACCAAATTATATAAATATAACAAGACCCACTGATTTAAAACTACTTGAGTTTCATCCTCAGTATTAAACGAATAACATTTAGCTGAATAAATATCACTGATATTTAAGAATAGGATCGAATAGGATATTCAAGTTTATCCCCGTGAATGGGAAAAGTTCCCGCGATCCGCTAAGTGCCGCCCCTAAGTATGCAACCGAATCGCAAGCGACCAGTCGAATCTGAAGTACGGTCGTGTGGCCTAATGGTTAACGCGACCGATACGTCTACCGACTTCTATACAAAAAAAACGATCCTAGCGACGAGCCCATCATGGGTTCAAAACTTGGCTCGGTAAAAAAAAGTTTCGAATCTAAAACATTTCGACTAAAGTGCCAAGATAATTACACGGACATTAAAGATTTTCAAACCAAAATACATTAAGTTAACTACTATTATCCAGCTGTATTTCTAAAGCGAAAACATACCTTATGATTTTGAAACAAGAAATTTCAAAATTTGTTTACATAAGCCAGCGGTAACTGGCCATCAGCACTTTGATATATAATAGGCGGAAAGAATTACCCACAAAATTTATATCATATGACATGTAAAATTTTTGTTTAAATTATTATTTTAATCTTCTTTCTGTGGCATTTTTACGATAGTAGTTATGTGGTATTCTTGCAAATTTCTAAAAATCATCAATGAGTGCTTTAATTAAATAAAAACTTTAATTATTTTAAATGTGTTTTATTAACTATTGTAGTAAAAAATATACTTTTAATTTCGTTTGTTGCAATAAAAAAGGAACAGAACTAATTCAAGGGTTATAATTATTTATTTGCATAGGCCCCACACACTTCGAAATGTGTATTGCGAAATGGATTGTGGTCTTTAGAAACCTAAAGAATAGCAGTATGAGCACTTTCCTAAACTTATCTAACCTTCATTATTATATCCACCGCATTTACCAGACAATTGTGCGGCACTTCATGCAAGATTGATTAAGAGCACTTTATATGGTTTTGGTGTATACCCATGTTTACATTATTGACCAAATTTATCTATTTTTTAACAATTTATGCATTAATGGAACGTATCGCAATAAATATTTAATAAACAAGCTTACTAGAAAGGTTGTATTTAGTCGTACGGGTTTTAAGCATCAAGTGGTTATTTGTTATAAAATATACAGTTGGCTTTACACATGGAAACACGATTTTAATCAAGTCATCCTTTCAGTACAAACCGCCTGATACAAAATGGTTTAAAGAAAAGAATAAGATATTTTTTAAAAGATTCTAAGATATATTTAACACAGTTTTTAAAAGTTTTAGAGTCAAATTTTGAACAACTTTTTGTGAATTTATGTGATTAAGTCAACATAAATGGGTTGCCCACAACCACCCAACCAAGCATAAAGCGGTCAGAGTAAATATGAAGCCAAATTGTAATTATTATTTAGCAAGGCAGATTAAAAGATAACACGCATCATAGTCAAAATGCGTGGACCAATCTAACCCTAAACTTATGGGCGGGCGATGTTTAATTACTTTACACCATTCTCTATGTGATGTATAGGTGTTGATATTAACTTATGTTGTTTTGTTTTTAATGTTGTCTAAACTGTGTATAGGGATTGCATACACTGTATAATATTGCGAAATGTATAAAGGCAAATATTGACGTCATAAAATAAACATAGATTACGTGGGAGTGGACAAAACCAAGGGAGTTTCCATGGGTCAGTGAAGCATGTAGGCTAATAATCATTCACAATTGTATGGAAGCAGCGAAAAATTGTAATTCAACTAAAATTCTAATGCCACTTAAGTACATTCCGATATTGGAATTATAGAGTCGAACAGCCGTATAAGACTCTACCGCGTGATAAAGGACTGTTAAATACCGAGGTATTCAATATTGTGATTCCCCGATTGAACACATA
Source organism: Ciona savignyi (assembly GCA_000149265.1). Classification (NCBI taxonomy): domain Eukaryota; kingdom Metazoa; phylum Chordata; class Ascidiacea; order Phlebobranchia; family Cionidae; genus Ciona; species Ciona savignyi. The sequence goes on from CH003047.1 coordinate 1,016,510, forward strand.
AGCATGACCATATAAGGAATTTCCATCATGTCTTTTTGTTCAGAAGACATAACTGATTTGCCTCGTTGCTAGTTGGCCACATTCTTGAATATTAAATAAGCAATATATAATATTCTGGCGGATAATACAACAACCGTTGTTTAAACTCAGGTATATGAGTTTACCTTGTGCTCGCAGGCTAGGTTGGCAGTAAAACTCGATAAAAAACCATGATTTCTGTGGTCATGATTTCCAATTTACCTGCAGAAAGAATTCAGTGCCTTTGTACACTAAACATTCAGAAATAATGTTTATTAAAGTTATTTTCAAATAGTCTTAAAATACTTATACATTTTATTCCAGAAATAGTGGTTAAATTTTGCAAGCATGTTTACAATATTGTATATTTTCACAACAATAAAATAGTTGGTAAAATATATTCAAGTCACAATTTCCACATGAGACCTGTCAGCGAATCGACTTATTAAAGTATCAAATTTAATAAATTGAACCATCATTTTCCAGCTGTTTTTGTGAACACTAAACTCAATGATAACTTAATGATGAAAACTAAAATTCGCAATCAAAGGTTTCATGAGTATACGTGACAACTGGCCATCAGCACTTTGCAATATAATGGAAAGGCGTAAAGGAACACCCACGAACAACTAAATCAGATTACATTCAAACAAATTCTTATTTAGATAGATCTATACAATAAGGTTTGTTTTTACTTGAATCCGTCGAAGGACAGTAAAAGCTTGTGTGGCTTTTCAGCACCCGTCACGCTTTTGCATTCAAATGGGTGCAGACTTAAAAGCCACACAGCAAGTAAATTTCACATTTAAACATCACTATTCGGTCTCTCCGACAGTTGCTCGAATAAAAACGCTGTTTAATACCTCTTACGAAGAATGCTTTCTCTAAAATACAAGTCTGTTATATAGGGCGACCTGTTAAATATGTTTCATGTTCGTAAAAACAATGTCTTAAAACCGTAATCATTAAACCAAGGAAAAATAAATAGATTAAAAATTTTAATAAGGGAAATGTGTTTATTTATCAGATTTTATGCGTTATCTTATATTAAAACAAAGAGTAATTACTTGCGTAACTTTGCTATTTCGTGATAAAAAATAAATTGAATTAAACCTTTTTAAATCAACGGCGTTTTATATTGATGTTTGGTATGACAGATTTTACTAAATGTCACCCCTTTTTGAACCTTCTCATCTACTTAATGAATTGTTTTTCCAAATACACGATTTATAATCGTGTATATAAACAAACCGTAACAGCGTAGGATGGTAAACTTATATTTGCAAGATTTACCTACGATATAACAATGGGCATGGCATCAAGCTACAGAGAAATGGAATCCGTTAATAAAGTTGCACATAATATATATCCCCATAGTTAAGTCTATTTAACTGGATGCTTTTTAATAAAGTAAGTGTCACAATTACATCCGGTATATGCCGACCCATGTAGTAACCGATCGTTCATGTAGCATCAGCGTTAGGCCAATTTTAACATAGCCACTCACGAAGGCTTGTGGACATGGCCATATAGAGTCTTACTCCAGCCCTGAGATATCTAATGGGGCGTGTATCTTATTTACAAAGCAATATTTCTATCTGACCTAAGCCAAAAACATGATGGCTCTCGGCAGAATACCAGCTAGCCGTTTAAAAAACTTGAAATTTTAATTTTCTAATCCACCAGTATTTTAAGTATAACCCAGCATCCAACCGGTGCCCCATGTTGGTGAGTGCGTGGCGCTGTTGGCAAAAACTGATCCTTTTTACCAGGGGACAAACTTACTCCTAGACTTTTGATATATATTTGACCTTCTTGTAAACTACCGGGAACAACAAATTGTAATCAATAAGTGCATACTGAAAGTTTGTAAGTAAAAAGAAAACAGTTTAAAACAACAACACGGCCACCACATATATTTTAATTATGTACCGTATTAGGAGATTTAAGATTGTTTTTTTCACTTTTGGTGCACAAACTGCACGTCGTCGACATAGGAATTTCTCACTTGTTGTTTTATTATGTTGGTCATCGTCGTCATGGCGTACACCAGCTGGAATGTCGACGTAACTTAGAGGATATGTGGCAGACGATCCACTCAATATAGAACGGTTACGCCACATATGAAACCGGCTTACGTGCTGAAAACAGATTTACGTAAGCTCACCCATAGGGTAAAGGGAAGGAGATTCAACTTGAGCGGGCATCTTTCAGGTCGGTTGAACCTCTAAAGGTTATATTATGGAAGCTATTTTTCAAGAGAAAATGTCAAATAGGAAATTGAAAAAAAACAAAAAAGCGAACAACTTTAAGAATACGATGCAATAATGCACAACATCTTTCAAATTAAAATAACAAAAAACAAATTAACAAGAAAATTTAGCTTAACCTTGATTAAAAATTTACTAGCAAAATTACTTAATTTGATTGATTGTCGTCATGCTCAAACGAATTTCAAAATAACCAACTCTATTTCAAAGGATATTTTAAACGGAGAATGTACGTAATTACGAGGTGCGACTCTAAATGGGTTGACAATAAAAAGGAAAGGCGCGTAGTGAAATAAAACAGCAGTATAAATAAATATAAATCTTTTTGAGAAATAGCAGGATCGAATTCTCGTCTTCTGTCACATATCATTCATTTCTCCTCGTGCAGTAACAATGGGTAACGGGTTTAATGCCGTTACACATTGTGTAAATGTCGCCCACGCAACAACTACGCATTGTCCATCGCGTGAGACTTGGGGGTCTGCATATGAATCCTTCGTTCTATATCCAGCACGACGGCTGACGTCATGCCACCACGCCCGCGTATTCCTTTAAACATGACAAATCAAGCACTTTATGACGTCACAACGTGGGATGCTATTCGGGTCCAAATTGCGTTGCGCAACATAACGGCATTGTAGAGGGTTAGTATGACGAGTTCAGTTGTTCAGTAACAATCTAAAATTATTTTAAATAGATAAAGGTACGCCCTTTCGTCAACCGCATACGGGAGTGACTGTCCAAAAACACATCTGTCTCAAAATATATATTCATCTGCAAATCAAACTATATGCTCCTAAAACACATTGGTACTACAGTGGAACCCCGCTTGGAGACCACCTCGATAACACGACCACCTCATTATCAGGGCCACTTTAGTGCGATCCCAAAAATTTGCTATGGTAATACATTGCATTCTGTTTCAATAACGCGACCACCCCGGTTTCCAGACCAGGACCGCCATATTTTGGTGCAAAACTTCAAATTTCACTCCGCTTAAGTGAACACATGTGCTAAATTATTTGCCTTTGTCACCAAAATAATAACGTTCAATTTCTTTTATGATCAAAACAATAAGAATAAATGAGCGCACACGAAAGAAAATGTGGCAAACATAACTGAATCTTACAAGATAAACTTTAGTATTAAATTCATTCTGCAGTATCTGATAAAAATAATGGCATTTGGTGAAAATTTAGTAAAAATGCAGACGTTTAAGCTGCATATGACGACCAGTTGCTGCAAATCAAATTTCACTAACACGACCACCCCGCTAACGCGACCGCTTGATCACGGTCCCATAGGTGGTCAGGTAAGCGGGGTTCTACTGTATATGTTTGATTAGTTTAGTTTATTTGTTTGGCTCCTTCGTTACATTAAAGAAGAACATCATGTTGCCAAGTGATGCCCAAACAATTACTTACCTTTAAAACGTTTATTGTTAAAAAACCGTAAACAGAAGCCTGTGTAAAAGTATTGGTGTTTAACACATGTTTTCGGCTGTACACCGTTTTGAAATGATATAGTTCAGCTGCGAGAGAAATATAGTTCTCTTTTTACAAGAAAGAAACAAATTTATTAGCGGAAATCGTTGTCGGCCACGCCTGTTTTGTCCCGGATTAGTGACTATTTTTGGAATCAATGTTGTTATGACAAATGCTCTGACATGCACCAGTGGAAAGAAATAACGGAGAGACAATTACTTGGGCGTCGTCATTACCCCTTCGCGCCCAACATTGCGCAATGCTAGCCTCTGTGTTTGCACGGGTGAACAATTCAGCTGGATTAATCCAACATTGGTTTTTACAGGCATATAGAAAGCTCATGTGATCGAGCCACATTTTAGATTAATTCTGTTGGTATAGGGGCTTGCGCATGACCGGGAATAACATGTGTGATGCGAAAATTTAGGTATTTACGACGACCAATTAGCAAAAAAAGCACGGTGGAACAAAATACGCAACATACAGACAAACAAACCTTTAAAACCAAATATTGTCAAGATTCACATTTTTGGTTAAAATAATACAAAGAAGCCATAATTCCAAGACGGCCTCACGTTAATTCTTATTGACGTTACACAAACGAAATAGAAAAAAAAATCAAAACACCGATTTCTTTTTACACATCAAAATCGCGAAAATTAACATAATGAACACATATTACGAATATACAACACATAAATTATTGGAACTAACTGAATGGTTGGCGTTTTAAATAAACCGCTATGCGTGGACTTGTTGTCATGCGTCTGTCAATGCATTTTTTAACACATTTTATATCAAACAATGGTTTCCGCTATATTTGCATACGATTTAACACTGCTATAAGATGAAAATCAGTAATTTTGCGCTGACAGTTTTTTTCGACCAAGGAAGTGAATGAACGGAGGTCGCGGAAGCGTTTGATGCGCCGAAGAATCCCGCAGTTTTAGTTTTATTACAGTGGCACTCCAATGAAAAACGCTAGCCAGATATATACGGAAGGAAAAAAAGCTGAAGGAGCGGTTTCCTGGACTTCACTATTTTCGAATACAGCTATTAATGTTGTATAGGTGACGGGGCACACAAAGGGAGAAATTAATCACTTACATGTCAATTGAACCATTCAAGGGTACGCCCATTATGTTTCGTTATCCCTTCTTCTGCTTCATTTAGCGTGGTTTGGTAGACTGGACAACAAAGATCTGATCGTCAACGTCAGTAAAATTAGCGGAATTTGCCAACGATCGTTTTGGTTTTTGGCTTATAAAAAATATGATCTAAAATTATGGTATAATCATGCATTTATATACGACATTTTCATATTAAGTAAAAAGAATAGTTAACATTTGTTTATGATTTAAAAAATAACTAATGTAGAAACATATTAGGAAAAACAATAACTTAAATCATTATATACAATTGTTTTGTAAGTTTAATGCAAGAAGTGCCAATGATAATCCATTTAACTATCAAACGTCGTCAAACCCCTTAAATTGGTACCTATACAAAGAAACTCCAAATATGTCCCAAAAACGAGAATGATAAAATAAGGAGAAAGTGCCCATTTTCAAACAAAAAAAGTTGAGCGGTTTCAGTTGAAATTTTATCTTTAAAATACAATGCTCATTCTCTTTTTTAATGAGTTGGGTAAAAAAAGTATTTTCGATTTTCTTCCTTTCCATACGTTGATGACGTCACAGCTCTGGGTGTACAATATATAAAGCCGGTGATGGGTTAAGATAATTAGACATTAGAAAGCGAAGCAAGTCTCTTCAGGGTTCTTGAAACAAGGAATTCTGAAATCGATATCGCTGGATTTCTCATTAAGCCAACGGCCGCTGAAATAAACTTAACTTTAAAATATTTTAGACAGTTTATAGGACATTATACGGTTACTAATTTGCTAACAATTTTTATATTTAAGGTTAATATACAAGATTATCACAGCAAGTAAAATTTAAGATAAATATAAATAAAAATGAAGTTTTCATCTTGCTTTGTAGTTTTGCTCTTACTCTCATCTGGAACATTTTACGCCGAAGCAGTAGACGCGAATGCCGGTATTTATCGAACAGTTTTAAACAATCATTTTATTTTTTAGAAATTATTATTATGATTAAGTAGAACAATTACAAAAGAATCCGTTATATTACGGAATTAATAAAACAAAATCTTTTCTATTAGCGAATTAATTATTTGTCATTAATAATATTTTAATCCACTAATATATAGATCACCTTAGGTGAACTCAGTCCATATTTTAACAGTTTAGTTACGCATTTTGTAAACGCGATATTACGGTGTAGCACTAATTCGATAACCCGTAATTCGCAACAATAATTTGGAGATTTACCATGTGATAACTGTTTTTGACCAACTGCTTAAAATCAAACTTACTGGGATTTTAAGGCGAGGTGTTCTGTCAAAGACGGTTACATGTGTTGGAAAAAAATAACATTTTTGTTTTTATTTGCAGTTCTGTATCTGTACCAAGTACAAGTCAATACTGGCACATCAACAATCAACGTTGACGCCAGTGGTGGGGCCGCCAATGTATCTGAAGTGTACCGAATCATGAACCAGCTTACAAATCCAGCATTAAACGGTAAAATTAATCACATAAGGCATGGTGTGCTTGATGTCTCTAATTAATTTTATTTGCTATCGATAGCAGGCATAGCTAAATAAATATTTAAAAATAAATAAAACCATAAATAAATTGCTGTGTTTTCATTATACCGGTATGTCAAGAGGCGACCCAATCTTTTTTATACACCGCAATCCCCAAAAAGGTGAAAACTACTACAAGTAGACCCATAGGCAAAGCAATTTCACATTTTGTCTCTTAAGTATTTTAAATTTCTTTAGTCTCGAACCCTTGTGATGGAAACGCCTGGGCGAATTCCACAACAGCCGACACCTATCCGTGCGCAAGTGAATCAACGTGTACAGTTATCGGACCTTCGGTTTTCCGATGTAAATGCAACTCCGGTTACAATCAAACTGCAAGCACACAAAGTTTTACAGTTGCATCAACAACAGTAATTCCCGACGGAACATTCTGCCCAGGTGATTTATACAAAGCTGAAACATATATATTTTTTATCGTTTTTTATTTAGTGTGCTATATGTATGTTGACGTAGCGATAACCCACAATTAAGATTTCTATCCAAATTTTCCAATTAGAATTTTACTTTAAGTTTTTCGTTTAAACTATTTCCTAGATATTGATGAATGCTCAAACAACACGATCTGTGGTAATGGAAATTGTACAAATACTGCTGGAGCTTACTCCTGCAGCTGCCCGACGGGTTATCAGTCGACAGGCGTCAACCCCACTTGCACAGGTAAGTCTACAGTCTAAGATTTTGCCAAAAATAATGTTGGCACTTTGGTTGAAAGTACAATATATAATATATGTTTTAGGTTATCTGTACTACGAACATATACCCCTTACTAAATCGTGATGTTATTGTAAATGCTACATTTGTTACAGATATTGACGAATGTGCGACTGGAACATCAACCTGTCACGCGAATGCCACTTGTACCAACACAAAAGGAAGTTTTACTTGTATGTGTACTACTGGGTTCACAGGCAGTGGCACGAATTGTACTGGTAGGTTTCTGTTAAACAACCATGGCCCGATTTGTGTTCTTGAATATTGGTTTAAACGTTCGTATTGCAGATTTTAATGTGTGCACACATTTGGGAGCGACGGCGTGTAGCGGCAAGCCCTGTGTTGATGGTGTAGGAACATACTCCTGTAATTGCGGCTCTGGTTTTAACCAAAATGCTACCAACGACCCGATCACTTGCGACGGTAAGTTGGTGGGGTTAGTCAAGAATGAATCATTTTATTATAAAAAATATCTAAATTTTTGAGTTCTCGATTACAAATTTAATTAAACACGTTCATACATTTTTAATAAAATCACGTATCATATTTAACAGATATCGACGAATGTACAACCTCATCACCGTGTGATACTAATGCGGTGTGTACTAACAATGTTGGGTCGTTTTCTTGCGCGTGCAATACGGGATATACTGGAAATGGTACTGGAGCTGCAAGTTGCACTGGTAAATATGAGGAATCTTTTAATATATTTTTTTAAAACTGGTTATCAATTTGTATTCGAATTGGCAAATAATGATTAGAAATATAACCAACTCAGTTCAACAAGTTTTATCATCAGAATTTAACGACACTTTTTTTTAACAGATATCGATGAGTGTATGACAGGTGTGTCCAACTGCCACGCCAACGCAACTTGCACAAATACACCGGCGGCTTCGTTCACATGCGCTTGTAACACGGGATTTAATGGCAACGGTGTCACTTGCACAAGTGAGAATTTAGTTAAACTTTAGTAGTTTTCTTAATCACAGAGATTAATTATGTATCGAATTTCTTTTCAGGTGCAGGATCCTTCAATTACTGCTTCAGGTCAGAGCTTATATCGTCGGAAGTTGGGACAGGTGCCACTCTGGCGTCAAGAAGCGCCGATGTACAGACAGCGGGTATGTTTAAATTTTAGATTAAACTAAAGTGGCAGTGATTCAAGTTTAACATAAACCATGAAATCTTTACCAGGTGGTGAACGCTTTGAATGAATTGGTCAACGCTTCAATGTTTTCCTTCAACACCTCCGCCGTTACATTAGAATCGGTATCTGGGAACGGAAGTCAAACGAACTACATTGTTGAGACTTGCTTTACCGGTGCAGATAAGGACAATAACGCTTTCCAAGCTATCATTGCGGGGTTTACTTTTACATCACAAATAAATTCAGCACCCATCCTTAGCAAAGGAGGTACGTTTGTTAAGTGAACATTTTTTAAACTATTTTTCAGAAAATTATATATTGAACTTTAAAGTTATCTTTGCTGTAACCAATTTAACATAACTATTTAAACAGATTTTAACGAATGTCTTACAAACTATGGAAACTGTTCAACTACCGGCGGCTCTTGCACTAATCTAAACGGAACATTTCAATGTGCTTGCAATGTAACTCATGCGGATAAATCATCACTTAGTAACTTGGCCAATGGAACTGTTTGCGGTAAGAATGAAGAAAGTTTTAAATTATTATCAGTTTACAAACATAATCTAATGAAAAACAGTTAGACTTCATATCGTTTTGGTTGTTTACAAGTTATCTATCATGGTAGTTATCGTATTATGTAAAATGACTCTCTTAATTGTTACATTGCATTATTACTCTTATTACTCTAGCCTACTACTTTATTCATTAATAATTGTAGTTTTTCTACAAAATTGCTGACCGTTTGTAACACTACAGATCTGCCGACTTCTTTCAACTGCACTAGTGCGGCTGTTTCTGTAGCGGCCTTCATTCCATATTTTACCAATCTCGGAATAGACGCGAATAATTTGACCCTCGGTTCGTGCACGGGTACCGCCAATGGTAACTTTCAAGAGTTCAGTGGAGCTTGTGACCCCACAGTTACGGTAAGATGAAACAAACTTAAATAACTCGGAAAATGAATTTAAAATGTAAGTCAAAATTATTTAAACTTTCTTTTGTAAAACTGCAGACCAACTCCAGCCACTTGACATACTCGTGGAACCTCACAAATATAAATCCAGCAGCAACCATCGTATTTGGCCAGTTTGTCAACATTCCTATATATTGCAACTTTCCTACCAATATCAATGCAACGATTACCATAAACGCCACAAGAAAGTAAGGGTCCTGGGTTGCGTAATGTAAAGTTGTTTAGATGAAATCGCATATTATCAAACTTTATTTTTTATTTATGTGTACATAACCTTTTTGTAACTAACGCCAATGGTGAATTATGTTAGAAGTAAAAATAATAGGTTTTAATCAAAGCTAATACCTTTAATTATTTAGTATCGTGGTCTCGCCCGTCATTCCACCTGGTACCGGAGATAGCCTTGATTTCGTAGCAGAAGCATTTACCGACGCCTCGCTCGCGAATGCAATTAATGCACCAATAGCTACAAATACTCCAGTATATGTTAAGGTATGTTGCGTGAACCTATGAATAAATGGGCCAGGGTATAAATAAAAAGTCATTGATGTATAGTATTCGAATGACTGGATGTGTATCTATAAATGCCGTAGATAAGTGAATGCAATTTAATAAAAATTTAGTAAAACATATCTTAAAATCAAAATAAACTTAATTGTACTTTTACTTGGTAAATAAGAGATGTTTTGCAGATTACCACCCCAACCACCATTTCCAACGACATTACCATCAGGATTGGTTCAGTTGTAGCTTCCGCACCCGGAACGTCGGAATCCGTTACTCTTACAGAGTAAGCCTAATTCTATTATTTTATCGTCACTGATCATAACCTTCGTGCTAAAACGTTATTTTGCAGTTCAAACGGTTGCCCTGCTTCTAACCCATCGCTCAGTTCATTGCTCGACACGGTATCGACCATAAATCAAGGAGTTGGGACTTTCGCTTCATTTCGATTTCATGCTTTTTATTTCTCGATAAGCGATTCTTTGGAACTTGCCATTCAAGCTTCGACGTGCAGGAAAACGGGAACGTCAAATTGTACCACAGTTGTAAGTTGATATTCTTTAATCGACACAATGGCATGATTTAATGGAACTCGTAGAAATTCTATTGAATAAAACCAAAACACATGTTAATATTTTAAATTTTAGAGTTGAACTTTATAGCTGTTTAGGAATTTGATTAGCTACGATTTAAGATAATACATAATAAATAAAAATCATGGGCATAAAATAAACTACTAAAGACGATCTTATATTTTAACAATTTTAATAGTGCTCGAAACGACGAAAGCGAACCATTACATTGCGATTCAAAAGAGCAAATGAGGAAAATACAGGAACGGCACTTCTTGCTCTTGTTCGTGCACCAAGTAAGAACCAACCAACCGCTTATTAGCTTGTTGTAATAGTAAAATAATTTCGATGATTTGACAATTTTTTCATTATTTTCTCTAGGTTCCGTTTGCCAAAAAGACTGTGGGCTCGGTGCTTGCATTGTAAATCGCATTCGCAACTTAGAAGAATGCCTGTGCACTGAAAATTCCTTCAAGAATGTGGATGGGAAATGCACTGCTAAGAGTAAGTGGATCTTCCTGTTTTATTTTAGATTTGAAGGTAAAAATCGAATGTAACAAATTTTGACATTTTAGGTAATCCAGGTGGTAACGGAGGTACGACCACTCAGCCTCAAGAAGACAAAACAACTCTCTACGTTCTTATTGGACTCGGATGCCTCGTCACGCTCCTAATCATTATTTTTCTGTTCGTTTTCTTCTTTCGCAAGCGAAACGTAAACCAAAAAGATTATGAATTAAGTCATGTCAATACTCACGCGATATCAACGTAATTGGTTCAACGGCATTCCAGTATGGTTCTCAGTCCATCACACGATTATGAATCTACACGACGAAAATTAGTGTGGGACTGAAAACGAAATAATTTATTAGAGAGCGTCTTGTAGTTATTTCATATATCCAGGCGTGAATTAGAATTTATACCCGTACTATGCATGCTTTCAAATTATATTCTATATCTAATTTGCTTTAAAATAACTCGTGCAACCATAAGCAATCATTCTACAACACAAGAAAGGGGAGTACTCCAATTTCAAGGACCAACAGCCGGTACTTTATGTACTTGATATTCGACCTGTAACTTTTACCAAGGATACTGAAAAAATGACGACGAGACACAAGACACATTTAAGGATGAAATTTAAGTTAAACCTGTACTATCGTACTGTTTCCAAGCGCTATCCTTCATTTATAAAAGCCAAATGTGTCATATTACTTCTCTGACAAACTTTAAATTTCGATGATGCACATGTATATAATTACATGCAACTACTACAAAGCATTTGATGAGTTTTTACATCGCTAGGTGTGAAAAACAAACAGTCTCTGTATAGCAAGCACTACGGCCAGAAACTTGTTAATCGTAAGAATACCATGGGTCCTCACTCGCGTGTCAAAGCTGTTGTGTACTGAAAGTCATTCAATAGATAAGTGAATTTATGATTTTATTTAAATTTGTTCGTAAAAAATCGATTATGTCTAAAACACAACTTTTGACAATGGTCGAAAGTTTATAATAAGCATTATACCCACTTTAGATCTATTGCTACATTTACACATTTAAGAATAAACCTTAATAAGTGGTAAATTTTCTTTATATTTTATGGTCTATATGCCCTGGAACAAAATGGCAAGTGCGTGGTCGATATACCATTGTCTATGACTTCGTATAAGACTAATGTTAATACTAAAACGTTTTAATTTTCTCTGGAGAAACCATTAATTACAATAAAATAGGAGTTTATTTATTTGTAACAAAAACTGGTCATTTTTATCGGAAGTCAGTTAATCAAAAACACGATAATTAGTTAAGAGTTTTTTTCCTATGCTTTGATATTACCATAGACAGAACCCTACAGCACTTTAAGCAAATGTTTCTCGCCGTTAAAAGCTATTGCCGTTGATAAAAATTAACAGCGACTGTGAGCTTTTGCCTCTGACAAGTGCAGCCAGCAGTTGGGATTGGGATTGCTATCATGATTTAATTTAAGAGCATTCAGAACTATCTGGTGCAAGTACAATATTTTTTTAAGTTTTAGCTAAATTTCCTTAGGATATAAGGTAACCAATTAATAATTCAGTAAAGAAGACATATTACCAACTAAACGATCATCTTAGCAGAGATAAACCCAGAAATGTTGTTATTTTAAACGGGCATAGGATATGTTCTATTGTACAAAATTAAAAAAAGTAAACATTGAATTCAGGAAGATTTGGGTAACTGAATCACTAACAAATTTTATTTGCAAGCGCCTTGGCCTATCCCAAAATTCCGTATATGGTTGAATTGTCTCTAAAAGAACAATAATTCTTACATCGGAAAATTTGACAATCTTAAATAGGTTCAACAATACACAAAGAAACCACAGAAATAATAATAAAAAAATACTTGTTGCTTCATTGAAAACGTGAAAAATAAACTTGTTTTAACTAAATTTATATGCATTGAAGTGCTTATCATTCTGTATGAATTTTTTTCTACAATTTTATCTTGCTCAGTATACGCTATTAGAATAACGTTGGGCTGAATGACGACGCAAACGCACGTTACTGATGTTGGGAAAAGGCGCGTTACTTGTTCATATCTGCAAATGTTAAAACTAAACTAAAAAATCCCTTTTTTGAATTCTTTTTGAAATTTAAGAAAAAGTCTACAGTGAGAGATAAAAAATTACGAAATTTTCATAAGAATATACTACCCATTAAACTTCAAACGCTAATTGCCTTTATAAAAGGACAATCGTGTTGTTATTGTTAAGGATTTTCGTGAAATGCTCTATAAGCGGGAGCTTACGATTTGTGCATAACAAGCTGTGTCGTGCCAATACTTTTCATAATCATAGATCTACCATTTGGCATGATACCACAATTTTCTATGTTTGACTTTAATATGAAATATAACATGGGCTTAAAAATAAGCACAAAGCGGTAAGATGAAAATTGTCCGTAAACGATGCATGATATATAAACTCAAAAAAGAACTTGCCGTTGATTTATATTTAAACACCACCTCTAAAAAATGCCACTTTTAAAAAACGGTTAAACATAGAGTCTTAACCTCTGGTTGAACGCCACCTGTACCAATATAATAGACATAACACTTTATTTTCCAAGTGATTTTTTAGATGTTAGATGTTAACTGTGTAAGATGTTTTTTCTTTTTATTACATAAATTTATCTTCTCAAAATTCTGACCAGCTATAGTCAAAAAATAAAGCGGCGACCTCTATAATTAAACACCATCTCCATTATAACACTACTATAAGAGAAGGGTTAAAAATACAGCTCTCAAATAAAAGTTTTGCGGTAAATGATTGCAACATTGCACAAAAAAAACATGCGCATTACAAAACCATAGTTAAACTGTAGACTTTATGATTTTGCAAGCTGAATTTTATGGGTCTCAGGTCATTTTCCCACAGTGGGTTTGATGAACATAATACGTTTAACACCAACAAGAACATAAAATATGTCTTAATTTTTTGTCAAGCAATTACGAATTTAAACGATAAAGTGTGACAGTAAAGGTTCATGTTACGTCGTATTTGCAATCGTACATGCATAAGTAGCACCACGTAGTTATTGTACAATGAAGCCCTTTCAGGCATTTAAAATATTAAATCAGGCATTTAAAACAATGTGAAAAAATACCATAGTAAACCTTTACTTTGATAAAAAAACTATTAATTATAAATAAATCAAATGTCATTCACAAAATACTTTATTCGTGATACTACTATTTAACTGTACCTACAGAACCAAGTATATAAATAGACAAGTGTAAATGTGACGCAGGTGCTGATACCTTCTTTCTTTTTCGCGAGTTGATATGGCTGGTTCCGTGGGAGAAGAAAGGGTAAATGTTTAGTGCGATTTCCTTAATGTATAAGAGAACACGAAAATAGCAATGTCGGTAATTTGGAAAATTTTCTTAGATTCTTTTACACCCAACACCATGAAAAAACACCTGGCAACTAGGTATAAATATGGACGTCAAAGTAGTAATGTTGCAATTGCGGCTGTTGCTTTCGCATTAGCATTTTCTCGACTTCGTAACGTTGGACTTGGAAAATACTGAACTGTTATATTTTTAGGTGAACGTTTAAACGTTGAATATTTTTGTTAATTATACATTAAGATAATATATAAGACAATCAAAAGAATGTTTTTGTCGTCGTTCTTCTTCGGGCTGCTCTTGCTGTCATCAGGAATTGTACTGTCGTTAGCTGTAGATGTTAATTCAGGTATTGCATAAAAAATAATGGTTTTAGTTTAAAGAGCATTTGCATCTGACTGTATATGAAATGTTGGATGTTAGTTAATTTTGAAAAGGTTTGTTTGCTAAATTTTTAACTTCGTTGGCCTTTAAATAAACGTGTGGAGTTGCTCCAAATTACCTAATGTTGTTTTTCAGTTTTGTACTTATACCAGATCACGGTTTCCACCGGCCCTACAACTTCATCCACATTTGGAGTTGCTAGTGGTGCCGAAAATGTTGGAAATGTTTACTCAGCTATGAATTCGGTGTCAGGAACTGCAAATGGTAAATCACACTAAAAGTCGCACAACATTACGTAAACGATTTTCTTTCCAGTCACCAACCCTTGCGATGCGGGTTTAGCATTGTGGCAAAATTCTACATCAACCGACACCTATCCATGCGCAAGTGAAGCATCCTGCGTTGTGGTTTCCCCTTCAGTTTTTCAATGTACCTGCTCTTCTGGTTATAACCAAACCGCCAGCACTACCAGTTTCAATGACCCGATCAGCACAAATTCAGTCACACCGGATGGAACTTCTTGTCCAGGTATCAGCGCACTGTGGGTAATCGTAATACTGGTAATCTTGAGATTACCTCGCGCCCATCGTCGGGTTACTGGCGCTATTGCAGTGTGTTGTGTGTGATTTATACGTTCCTTTAATTGGTAGAACCTGTCATTCCCCGATGCTCGGGAAAAGTCCAGGAGTTGCCTTGCAACCGACGACTCGCTGGCGACCAGTTTTGTACCCACAGCCGGCTAAAAGGCGATGCACTAACCAACCAGAGACATCTCTAGAATATTAAAAAAATCATTTGCTATACCAAGCAATGAATTTATATTTATTTAGCCGTTGACAACGTCCAAATATATAAAATAGCCATACTTTAATAACAAAATTAGTAAAATTTTGCGCATCTAGCGTCTTTCGAATTTTTGTTTTAAATGGGTCGGTCCTCAAACGCGGTGTTTGTGCTGGTTTAAAAACAAAATAAACCGGCATAAGTCATTCAGCCTTACTGATTATTCCGCCAAAATTAAAAAAATATTTATATTTTATAAATTGTACGGACAAGAACTAAGAAAGTCGTATGAAATTTTCAAGTGATAATTTAATTCAAGTGATAAATCCCTCGTTGAAAAATATTTAATGACAGATATTGATGAATGTGCCACAAGTACTGGGTCCTCATGTTCTCCTGGCACTTGTGTTAATGCAGCTGGCTCGTATACATGTACCTGTCCTTCGGGTTATCAGTTTAATGCGGCAGGATCACCAACGTGTGACGGTAAGGCAAAAAGCCATGTTTCCTAATTTTTCCATTATCGGTCCAAGTTTTAAACAGGCAATGTAGTTCGTCATGGTTTGTATTTTACGCACCTTAAAGCGTCGTTCATTATATTTATTTAATGCCATTCTCACAGCCTTATACATTCCTATATTTTTATATGTATATGTACGTTGTATTGTCGACCAATGAAGTGAGCAGCGTTGTTAGCTGCACATCGCAAGTCAATATACGGTTCATTTGACCAACAAAGAACAATTTGCTAACCACACCTAGTTATGTAACGCTCATGAGATTTGAATAGTTCCTCACATTCGTCGACTAATATGATTACCGTTTACGAAATAGTAAACTGTCAATTGGCAGTAATGCGCCATACCAGCGGTTCCCAAACTTTTTTTGTTGGCGGCGCCTTTTGTAAACTTATTAAACCTTGCGGCTCCCTCATAAAGCCAAAATGTTTAAACTGCATGTATTGTATATTGTATATCCAGACTATGACATGCATTTGGATAACTATTCATACTCTTTAAAACTATTCACTAAACTACTAAAGTGACGAACAGTCAATTTATGCAAAGCAGTTATTTGACAAACCATTATTCGAAAACAATGCCATGTTAGTGAGCAAATAAAAAAATTGTGAAAAAAAAACAATAAATGCAGCAACTTCCGCATGCTTTCGCGGCGCCCCTGGCAAAGTCTCGCGGCTCCCTCCTTTAGTTTGGGAACCGCTGCGCTATACCAATCATATCTCAAATCATTTAGAAGAATATTTGATTGACAGATATTGACGAATGCACTACTCCAGCCAATAACTGTGACGGAAACGCCACGTGTACTAATACAAACGGAAGTTTTACTTGTACATGCAAGACGGATTTTACTGGCAGCGGAACCACCTGCACGGGTATTTCATTTACAATTACCTTCACTTTTCAACTGTTTGGTTTGTGTTTATGTATATCAGTTTTTTGATAACGTAATATAATCTCAGATTTTGATGTGTGCGCACACTTGGGAGCAAGCGCATGCAGTGGTCGTGGAACATGCAATGATGGATTGGGTTCCCATTCTTGTGCTTGCAATTCTGGATATGTGGAAAACGCTGCAACCGATCCTGTGAGTTGCGATGGTAAGTCAATTTAAACTTACGTGCAGGTGATAATTGCAGTTATTGCGTTATTTTAAATCGTTTTCCAATAGCTTAATCGGTCTAAAAGTGTCATTGTTAATATTTTTTGTTTCTATAGATGTGGACGAATGTCTAAGTAACCCCTGTGACACGAATGCAATTTGCACCAATACAGTAGGTAGTTTTACGTGTGCCTGCAACAATGGATACACAGGCAATGGGGTTACATGTAGTGGTAAGTGCGGAAATAAAAATCTAGGGACAAAGCAATAAATCTAATGCATATTCTTTTAATGTTACAACAGATGTGAATGAATGTTTGGCTTCACCGTGCCACGCAGATGCCACTTGTACTAACACAGCTGGCAGTTTCACGTGTAGTTGCAATTCGCCCTCTGTGGGAAACGGGTTTAGTTGCACTGGTGAGTGAAATGAAGATATAAGGTGGAGCTGTTTTTTTTCGAAAATAAAACGACCAATTTTTTTTAGGTTTGATTCACTCGTACGAATTTAGAGGACAGATGGTTACACAAGAAGACGCAACAGGGGCAACCGTGGCAAACCGAAACTCTGCGATTCAAACAGCCGTAAGTTTACACATCGATCTGAGCGTCCATTTCGCCAACACAATGTGCGAATTTGTATTTCATCAATTTTTTTTCTCTAAGATACCAAGCATTTTGGACGAATTGGTAAACTCCACCACGTTTGGTTACAACGCAACTGGATTGTCTGTCACTCTTGAAGCTGTAAGCGGCACAGCAAGCAACACCAACTACATAATCATAATAATCTTTGTGGGTGTGAGCGACACGAGTGATGAACTGCAGGCCCGATTCAATTCGCTTACAATCGTAACGATAATCAACACCAAACCCATTGACTCAATTGGAGGTTGGATCTAACATATTATGCGAAATCATATGTTGTCTAGTAACAAACATTTACAGATTACGACGAATGCACGACCAACTATGGTAACTGCTCGACGAACGCAACTTGCGCTAACACAAATGGAAGCTTCACATGCACCTGCCAAGCTACCCACGCCGATAAATCAAGTCTTACCGGTTTAGCCAACGGGGTGGTGTGCGGTACGTGTCCAAATAAACCACTGAGTGCTTCAAAATTAATTCTGCGGAAAACGAAATTTTTATAATAATTTATCTCAATTCCAGATCTGCCAACTTCCTTTAACTGCACACAAGGCGAAATTTCCTTGGAAACCTACGCACCATACTTTACTAACTTGAATATCGATGTAACAACGTTGACTTTGGGCAGCTGTTTGGGAACTACAGTGGGCGACTATCACACCTTCACCGGACAATGCGATCCTGTAGTTTCAGTAAGATTTTAATACATATTCGGTCATAACATACTAAACGCTTATTTATTTTGAATTAGTGAATAACATTTCAATTTACTTTTTGTGCTTTACAGACGACATCCACAATTCTAACATACTCTTGGAATCTAACTAATATCAACGAATCAGCAACGGTTGTATTTGGGCAATTTGTGAACATTCCCGTTCAGTGTAACTTTCCAGCAAGCTTAAACGTATCATTAAGCATTAACGCAACTCGATCGTAAGTTTACTTTCACCTGGAACTTACACTATAGAATATCAATTTGTGCAGATCTAGGAAGTTTTTGGTTTTATTTGCATGTTATATCTTCAAAGAAACACATATATGTAATAAGTTGCTAATATGTTAATAGTTCCCAATAAAAAATCGGTGATCATCTAGACATTCTAGAGTAATCTTCATTATCTAATAACAGAGAAATCGAGCAGCCGGCTATTGACATTGGAGTGGGAGTGAATGTGGATTTTGTTGTCGAACCGTTTTTCGATGTTGCCTTCGCCAATAGAGTAAATGGCCCTGTGACAACGAATACTGCGATTTTTGCAAGGGTAAACAGTTAGGGTTTAAATAACATTTTTATGAAATAATCTTAAAATATTTATATTTTATTTATAGATTGGTTCAACACAAAGTCTGGCTTCGAATGTAAAGCTAGTTATAGAAAGTATCACGGCAGAAGCCAGCGACAACTCAAATTCAGTTGCGCTTGTCACGTAAGTAACTATTAATGTACTTGTCATGAATTATCGTCTTTTAAATTTAAAATCAACTTAATTCGAACAGGGGGAGCTGCATTGCTCCAAATCCGACTTTACCTGGTTTGGAAAGTCTCATTGGTCTTATTAGCCAAGGCATCAGCAGTCAAGCTGTTGCAAAAGTGCCAGCACTGTTCTTTTCATCCGGTTCATCCACAGTTTACAACTTCCAAGTGGCTACCTGTGTCGAATCAGCATCTTCCGTTTGCGCACCAACTGTACGTATTATAAGGGTATATTGATCGTTTGGGTAATTCTGCAATGCAAGTTAACCTCATGTAAATTGAACTTGAAATTCACACACAAAACCATTCTTGTTTTAACAAAAGTTTGGGTATGTGATTTAAACCTAATAGCGTAAACATTTGTGTTTAAAAAGATTACATACCTTCCTACATTGGAAAACTATTCTCAACTAATTAATCAATAACTACACAAAGAACACCTTTATTTAGCTCTGCTTAACACTTACAAAACTGTACAGCGAGACAAGAAACAATGGCGTGAAGGCTAGTTAATTCTCTTAAATATAGATACGCATAGAAACTAGGATATAATATTGTTACCTAACATTATATGTTATATTCATAGCGTTCAAACCTTACATCTACATTTCCCGACACAGTGTGCATCTGGAAGACGTAAACGGTCGACAATTACTTTGAGAATCCGCCAAGCGAGAGATGTTTTAAACAGCGGTTCTGCAACGTTTGCCCTTGTCCGCGCTTATGGTAAGAAGCATTTTAAAATGGCTACTTGGTTTGTAAGCAAACAGGTCATTGAGCTAAACCACCTAACGTGGTATGTACATTTTTCAGATGACAAGTGCACCAAAGATTGTGGGGCGGGAGCATGTGTGATTGACCAAGTCATCCAGGCTGAAGTATGTTGGTGTGGTACTGGCACTTACAAAAACAACGCTGGAATTTGCGTGCCAGGTAAAGTGTTATTTCACAATAAAGAGATAAATTTATTGAGATTTGAACCATATTAAACGTAGATTTGATTTCAGCAAACACACCAGTGCAGCCGAACGACAACAACATTACAAAAACAGAAGATAAAACCACGCTTTACGTTCTGATCGGTCTTGGCTGCCTTGTTGTCGTGCTCATCACCGCGTTGGCCTTAGCATTTTTCTACCGCAAGCGAAATGTTAGCACAAAAGATTACCAATTAAGCCACGTAAACACTCATGCGATATCTACTTAACATTTCCAGTGCATTTTTAAGTTTCCGGTATATCACATAATTATGAATCTCCCACGATGAAATTTAAGGCATATTGTTTACTAGTTTATGACAAATTTTCAAAACAATCTTATATATAAATATGTAGTCTTATATATTCATATATGTTGCATAACTAATAGTTTTCAATCGTTATATATTCGTATTTACTTAAACTCAATTAAATCTATTTGTCAAGAAATATGTGTCCGACAAGAATGTTAGTTCCTGTTTGTTATAAAATAATAATAATTAAGTAATACGCACATGCCTTTAATCCCGACGACGAGAAAACTGTACAGCGATCATTTGATATTGAAACTAAGCTAGGATCCTATTTACTCTTAGATGTGCATCAGCGTCACAACTCTATATCCTATAAAGTATCAATTGATCTGTATTGTGGTCTCCAATAAATCAAGTTATAACAGTAGTTCAGGGCACACCCGTATAAACAAAAATGTGTAGTTTGATTCACTACTATTTAGCACTGCCGTGCCCTTGTGTCATTATATAATAAATCCAAAAAAAATGTGTACTCGATTGTTTTTAGCCAAAGATAAAGGTGACTGGATAAATGCTCCGCAAACATATGAATGTAAGTGTTGCGTAGACGCGGTAAAAATCGGACTTTTGGTAGTCATTTTGACAAGAAATTTGGACATGAAAATAATTCTTTCCGTACCAAACCTACGAAAAAGCCTGTCGGGTGTAATAGCTAAGTAGGCTATACTAAATAATGTGCATATAAACATAATTAAAAAGAAAATATTAAAAATTAACAACTAGACTAACTTTGTTTATTTCGAGCACCATGGCAATATGTTTGCCAAGCAATTTGAACGGTCAAGATAATATTCAATATCGAACGAAAAATGAAGAAATACATATGTCAATTTTATAATAACAAACCTATTATAAAAAATAAAAAATAAAAATATATAAATTTTTTTTACCGGGCTAAGTTTCGAACCCATGATGGGCTCGTCACCAGGACCGTTTTTTGTATAAGAGTCGGTATATGTATCGGTGACGTTAACCATTTGGCCACACGACCGTTTCGGGTCGTGGAGAAAAATTAAAAAAATATCATCCACGCAGTAGCAGTAAAGAGCAAAAGTAGATTAGTATACCATATGGTGAACCAACAAAACACGGTCGTGCTGTGGGGGTACTGTACATACATAATTTATGCATTTATCAATTGATAGGTTTGACCCAAGCCGCTAAAATAAATAAAATATCGCGATCATCGTGTTAGCCCAAAGTACGTACGACGATTAGTATATAATCAAAACAACTTATGGCAAATTGAATGACATACCTCCCATGTATAATATTTAATATTATTTAATGATTACCATTGGTTTGTCTTAATGTGTATAATTTGAAAAGTAGCACTAATTTTTGTAAAGAACAGCAATCAAAAGGTTTGAAGGACAGCATAGAAGAAAATCATGCATTTCCGTAACTGGAAACTTACTAACCTAATAAGCTATATTTGGCCAGACAATAGTGGTTATCTACTACTATTGTATAACACAAAACTTATTTTTAAAACAATTTTATCGCATAAAGTCAGTGAGAGATTTCCCTATGTTATATAAAATTTACTTTACCGTCTGAATTAACTTGGTTTTACAAACGTGGGTACATTTTACATAACTCAAGATTTTAGAGGCGTACTATATGCGTCAATGTCTGCTAGAAATAAAGAGGCGTTAATATATGTGTATTGACGTCCAAAACCTGAACGACGAACTGTACGTGAATACTTACATAGTGAGTAAGCAATGGACGTTAAGTTCAAAACATCTTTTCAATTAATACATCTATTTTGGATCACCTTGAAGGCGTGGACCAAACAAAACCATTACACCATGGCCGGTTCGATAGAATGAGAGGAAATCTATTGAATATAAAATAAATTCATGACCGTGAACGTATAATCAATATATTTAATGGAACTCCAAAAGATGAAATGACAAATATTCCGAACAACACATTGGAAAATAAAGGATAGTTTAAGAAAGAATTAAATGACATAAACAGTAATTGACATAAAAAATTAAAAAATATGTCTATTATGGTCCACTGTATATATAATGGGAAACAACCATACTAGTTTATGGGTCTGAAAATAATAATAAGCTATTAAAGGACCTAATAAGTTTAGATGTTTTAAACATATACCCTTAAAACAAGTATAGTTTAGACGGCATATTTCGAAAGTTTCGTACTATTGAGTATAAATAGATCCAAATGTCATGGGTATACAAAGGAATTAGAGGGGCACCGGGGCCCTTAAACGTCATGAAAGGCCAAACCCTATCCCCTATCATGTGCATCAAGCGTATCTTAAACACATTTGGACATCTTAACCTGGGTGTATCATATAGATATTTGGTTTTGTTAGTGTAAGTGGAGATTTAGTTACAGAAAACGTTATTTATAATGTTTAGCACTACTACGACATTTGAAATCGCTTTAAACTAAGCTTACAGTGTTTTAACTAAGTCTACAGTTCCAGACTCTACAGTTCCAGATAAAAATTATTATTTACGGTAAAAGTACATCTGAAATTTCTAAAGATGAAATTTTG
Source organism: Ciona savignyi (assembly GCA_000149265.1). Classification (NCBI taxonomy): domain Eukaryota; kingdom Metazoa; phylum Chordata; class Ascidiacea; order Phlebobranchia; family Cionidae; genus Ciona; species Ciona savignyi. Next base: position 1,039,528 of record CH003047.1, read on the forward strand.
TTTTGTGTTGATGGCAGTTCTGTGCATGACTGGTAGCCATACGGCAAACGCCGCCAGCCCAATTGGTATGAATATCCCGCACAACGCTAATGGTGCGATCGATTAACAGTGTTTTATCTTTTGTTGCAGTACTTACTCTTTTTGAGTTGTCGATTCCCAATACTATTGTGGTTTTCTTTGCATTCGACAATCAAGCTGCCGGCATAGCAGGAATTGGTATATTTAATACGACAGCATCAATTACACCAGGTAACCCAATTTAAAAATAAAAAATATCACCGTTAATAAAGATTAACTAAAGTTCGTTTAATATAACAAACAGAATGGGCAAGACAGTAAGTGAATATTGATCAAACTTAACATTTCATAAAACTTTGTAAGATTTTAGTGGTATAAGACGTTGCCTACAATTTTATGTTTCACCTACCTAAACGGAACAAATAACATCGTTTATGGTTATAGATAACCAATCAGCATATCATCTCATTAGCAAAGTTAATTTCTAGAGCTTCCCCATCTCATTAGCAAAGTTAATTTCTAGAGCTTCGCGCTGAATATATAATATTAACAGTAAACTTTTTTCATAAGTTGCAAATATTTGCGATCTTGGTTTTGGAGTGGACGGTTACCCTTGCGCGAAAGAGGCAGATTGTCTCCAGACGGATCCGTTTCTTGCTCAGTGCAAATGCCGTAACGGTTATCTGACCGTCAATGATGCACCGAGAACCGGAGCATCAGGTGATTTATTTCCCGACGGTTTGAACTGTCAAGGTAAGCATAAGTTTAGATCATTAACATAACAAACCTATAATAAATACAAACGTGCAGCTAAAACGAACAAAAAAACTACCAAAGATTTTAGTATCAATAAACTATTTTTTAGTATTTCTTTCTATCTCTTACTTGTTTATGTGGTGTTTAATATATGATTTTGTAGCGTGAGTTGATTCTGCGAAATAATAAAGATATCTTTCCAGATGTTGACGAATGCACAACAAATCCTTGTCCAAGTACATCGACTTGCGTTAATACCGTTGGTTCGTTCGTTTGCGTTTGCAACACAGGATACACTGGCACAAACTGCACAGGTGCTTTAACCAAAATATTCAGTATTTGCGTCAAGACTAAAATTGTTCAAGTAAAAATAACATTGTATTTGTAGATATCAATGAGTGTGTAACCGGTGCTGCTATTTGCCCTGCGAATACAGCGTGTATGAATACTCCAGGGAGTTTTACCTGTCCATGTATGACTGGGTTTACTAGAGGCAGTACAGTCGGCTCTTGTACAGGTATGACAATAAATTTAATTTTGATTGAAAATTTTTTTATAGTTTATATCGTCTCGATAATCACTTAAGTATTTACGCAACACTAAAAGATTAAAAACATTTTCGTAATCTTTTGGGTAATATTTTACCGCAACTGGAAAAATTATATAATAAATTGAGTTATTAGTTGGGTTTTAGTTTTTTTTTTGAATGATAAAGCGGATATACACAGCAAGGTTTTTATAATAAGTGAAAATTCAAGACGTCGCCATTTAGTCCATTTAACATAAAAACGAATTTTAATAAAGGAGTTTTTAAAATTGTATTTCGCCTATCCCAATATTTCCTATTACGTTAGGCAAAATAATAAAATCTAATTTTGAGCTTTTGCAGACATTGATGAATGTGTGTCGAGCAGTCCTTGTCACTTAGGATCCACATGCGTAAACACCGTTGGAAGTTTTATTTGTAATTGTGGACCCAGTTTAGTAAGTCACGGAGGAGCTTGCGTGTGTAAGTACAAATCATGAACTGTGCACAAATAATAAGGTTTAATTACGATATAAAGAAGAGTGGATTTGTAAAAGTACATTTTCAGCACCAAACATTAACGAATGCGCCACTGGAACACATAATTGTCATGTGAATGCAACCTGTGTGGACAATTTCGGCTCTTTTACATGTTTGTGTGATACCGGATACACCGGCGATGGAATATCTTGCTCAAGTAAGTACAAAACGTTAAAGCAATCTTTAAGAAGCAACCATTGCAACTGCATAATTATAAACTTGTAGCTGTTAACAGTACATAGAATAAAAACTTTATGTTAAATAACGTTTCAGATATAAACGAATGCGCACTGTCACCATCCGTTTGTTCCATCTTCTCGTCATGCGTGGATACAGAAGGAAGTTTTATCTGTAATTGTAACAGCGGTTATACAAAAATTGGTACTACATGCGTTGGTACGTCAAACAAGAAAACATTTAATACGGATTTTAATTTTATTTGTATTTGCAGACATAGACGAGTGCAGTATCGGTACACACAATTGCAGTACCCCACTTGCTACTTGCGTGAACTTGCCTGGAAGTTTTTCATGCTTTTGTAAACCAGGCTATTTTGGAAACGGTCGAATTTGCACTGATATCAACGAGTGTGTTCTGGGAACGAGTGGTTGCGACCCAAACGCAAGTTGCACCAACACCGCAGGAAGTTTTATATGCACTTGTGATACAGGACTAACTGGTACCGGTCTGACATGTACAGATGTCGATGAGTGCAACCTTGGGTCACACTCTTGCAGTGTGGATGCCTCGTGTACAAATACTTTCAAAAGCTTTGTTTGCAAATGCAAATCTGGATTTACTGGAAATGGCAACATATGTTCTAATATTAATGAATGTACAACCCACACTAATGTTTGCGATCCAAATGCAATTTGTACCGACACTGTAGGAAGCTTTACCTGCAGTTGTAAAAGTGGGTACAATGGAAACGGTTTTCTTTGTACAGGTTTGTTTATTGAGTTTTAAGTTCCGTCTAACTAAATGTTGATAACCATGGCTTTTTTACCTTTCACGTAACTAGATATTAACGAATGCGTCAGTGGAACGCACAGTTGCTCAACAAATGCTGTATGTATAAATATGCCAGGAACTCATACATGTGCTTGTACGACTGGTTATTCTGGAGACGGGAGAACTTGTTTAGGTAACATGTCTGTGCTTTGCTGCGATACTACATATTGATATATTAAATGAGTTACATATATGTAGATATATATTTATGTAAATGTTTTATTTAGTGTTTTTATGATAAAAACATGTTATAAAGAAGTAAGTATACTGACAGAAAAACATATTTCCCAGATATAAATGAATGCGTAACCGCAGTGCACAACTGCAACGGCAATGCAACATGTAGTAACACAGTAGGATCGTTTACTTGTTCCTGTAATACTGGATTTCAAGGAGATGGCATTTCTTGTATGGGTAAGAACAATTACATAGCGAGGGTATATTAATTTTAGATAACAAAGTTGAATGTTTATTTAACAGTATGATATACTAGAAAACAGACTGGTATATCCAACCTTCTTATTTTTTTACACAAATATTACTTTACAGAAATTGACCGCTGTGCTGTCTTAAACTGCTCGACTGATGCAACGTGTGTCACGACAAGCGGCAGCTACATTTGCCAATGCAACACCGGTTATAGTGGTGACGGAAAAACATGCATAGGTAATATACAATATATTATGTTGTAGTGTACGCACTTATGCGTAAGATTACAAAAACATGTTTTTCAAATCTAAACTAGTTTATAAATGTTTATCAGATTTGGAAACTTTACTTTTAAACGTTGTTGTGGGATAAATATTGGATTCCTTTTCATTCTTCGTAAAATTTCAAGAAGGTTATGCTATTCTGAAGTTATATTTAAATATTGCATTAAAGTATCGGAAACTGTTTGAGCATTTTAAATAACAAAACAAGCACATTTATCTGGAGGGGAACTGTAGCAATTATACAGCCTCAACAACCAAACGGACTATAATAATTTAAAGATGATAAAAGGGATAAGCCTACAATCCTCCTTGACTTTGGAGTAATTGTTTGAGGTCTTGCCCAATATTGTTGATACTAGATTAATTTTTACACCCCGGTCGATACAGACATCAATGAATGTGCAATTAATACACACAACTGCCACACTAATGCTGTGTGTTCAAATACAATTGGAAGCTTCACATGTACCTGCTCTGCTGGTTTCATGGGTGACGGGGTGACTTGCAATATCGGTAAGTATGTGCACGCATGCAGTTTTAGTACTTTAGTACTTTTCTAATCACTTGTGGTTTACACGATCTCATAATCATAGGGAATTCATCTAATTCATCGATGCAAGCTTGTGTTATTATTTCAGTGCTGTTTTCGTTTATCATATCAATAGCGTTGTTATAAAGACACCGTCCTTGCAGCAGTAACAGAGGGTAAACAAACAATTAATCAATTAACAAAACTTAATAACTTGCATGATAGTGAAATCAAAGTATTAGTGTGAGACAAGTAAAGCTGCATTATGCGATCTTGCTACTTATTTATCACCAACAAAAATTAGATAATAAATTTCGCATGACAGTTTGACTAGCCGGTAATTAGTTATAATTGTTTTATTAGTTATAACCAAAAATTTATAATTGTTTTATACGGTTATAAATTTCTTTTTTTGCAACAGCGAAAAGTGTAAAGTACAACCCATGGCTTCAGTTCTTCAGAACCTATCCATTCGGTGCATTTAAAATTTTTGGTCTTCAAGCAAATATTAAACGTCCAAGTTGGTGGTGCCGCTTGCAGCGCCCTTTCGGATTTCTCAAAGACTCCAACTGCCCTTAATTAAATATAAAGTTTAAAAATGCTAATTAGAGTATAGTATTAAAACATGTATATAACAGGTAATAGTATATTTTACCGCTGTCATATGGATGTATTATCATTTAGTTGTAGCTTACTGCTAATTAGAATAAAATCCCTTACTTGGTACTTGTAATCCAACAATTTCTGAACATACAGTCAGTGATTTTTAAATACAGTAAATACCTGTAAGAAATTTAGCTATACTGTAGAACTGTTTATACCAGGCGATAATAAACAATTGGCCAGCAAGAAAAAGTTTATATTTTGTTGCCAAGATTGACAAGGCAAGAATATTGCTTAGAATGGTATTTAAAAATGTACAGAAATAACAAAAGCCAGGTTTACGGCGTTTGCTATTTATTTTGCATTTCGCTTTAATCTTAAACGACAGCTGTCATTGAAAAGTATTATAGGCTAAGAGATTTAGTTTTTGAGGGTTTGGCCATTAATAAAAAGGAACACTGTACATCATTAATGTGAACGGGAAGTATACAAAGAGCTGTAAAACTGTGTCCTAACAAAAAATTGTAAAATTGGCCAAAAACATAACCTACAAGGTAAGGCTACCGTGGTAATAAATAACCAAATCTTTCAAAGGTACAAATAAAATAAAACAAAATATAATTGCATGTTGAACAGATTACTATAATGAGAATTATGCGGAAAAGTTTAACCATCACTTTATAACACATTCTGTATACGGTAGTGGAAATGACAATCATGAAAGTACTCAAATGTAAGTGCTTATTGCAGGAACTGTTATAAAAGTAAAAAAGAAGCTTTCGTTACAATTAGTCGACAGTTGACGTCTCGCTAACGGCGGATTTAGTTTCTTCATCTGATACGCTTTTTCTTTTTAATTTCCACCTTTTATAACAAACGCCAAATAGTAAAGCTGTCAGAACAACGTGTGGTATTCCAGCAAACACTATTAACCAGGAATATTCCACTATATGAGCCTCCGATACTTTAGGTTGTTTTACAAATTCCTGATCGAAAACTTCAGCCAATGTCAGCTCAACCGAATTATTCATACCAATCTTTGACGATACCCGATCCGATTGTACGACTGTAAGTGGTAGATTTTTATTGATTTCCTGCCCGTTCGCAGCTGCCATGATGGTTCTGTTAATGTTTTTAATATTTGGAGCATTTCTTTTCGTTGTTGCGTCAGTAGCCCCTCGAAAACCGGCACCAGTTGTCATTTCAACAAAATTTGGTGAACTAATAGACACGTCTTTCACTGTGGTAGTTGCAGTTTCTACAATTTTGATATTGTTTGTAATCGGAAAAATAACCGTTTTGGCGGATATCTTAACGTGTAAGGTATCATCTGTTGTAACTTTCCAGTTCTTTTTGTTGCCCTTTGCATGACCTTGTTTCTTTTTGAATTGATAAGGACAAGCTCCAATTTTGCGGATCTGTATTAAACGTATATACATTAGGTTACACGCCAGTAGGTCAAATATTTGTCCTAATTTAGTTAAAACTAGATAGTATCAACCAATACTATTTCTGCATTCATAAACGATTGCTTCCTTGGTTATTTATTCACTTCTGCTATAACATTTTGCAAGCAGAAACAAATGGGTTTCCGAGTTACCTTTCCAAACTTGATATCCATGTTTTAGCAAGTCTAAAATTTACTAGCTAACATATCTAAAGAGTCATCAGCACGGGATATCTTAAACTTATTTTCTTTGTACTAAAATCCATTATCGACTTATGTAAATTTAAACTGGTTAGATTGTTTATGCATACGTATGAAAATTGCAATTTAGGGTATTTTTAATGGTAACTGTGGGTATGTTGGGACAATTTGTCACTTTTTTATTTTATTTTATTATTTTACCACTTTTGTTTAATTTTTCAAGTAAATTCCCGAAAATCGCCTGATTTAAGGAAAAATTATCGCCTATAATTTAAAAAATGATCAAACCATAATAGCTCCAGAAGATTCAGCTTGATTAACTAGGCATGTACTTCCTTTCTAAATGGAGCGTGGTGAGACTGATCTCTAGTTTCAATAGATGTGAATTTATGAGAATTTCCCGGAAAAGGACCTTATACCTTTACTATTTTAAAAGGACCTTACCTTTACTACTTTCTTTTCGTAACAAGCATTTACTCGCATTTGGCACTCGTCTTTATAAGTCTTTCCATCTGTTCCACAAACAGTTTGATTTACATATGACGAAGTCAAATCAAAAACGGCGGATCGTCTGACACGGCGTCTGTGTCGTCTGCCTCGGCGTTGGCGTCTTCTGCGGCGCCTGTGTCTCCTCTGTAGAAATAAACGAATATTTTATGTAAGTTATACGATATTCCAGTTTTCTAATGACAAAATCAAGCATTTTAAATGCAAAATTTGCATTCAAAAGTAATATGCAATACATCAAATTTACAACAATTGTTATGAATCTTAATTTGATTTAAACTACGATAAACAACTTTACCCAGTGCACATCTGAATATTCAAAGTCTCCAATTATATCGAAGTTAGTGTTTCGGTAAAGCTGCTGCCTTGACATTCCTGGTTTTATTCGGAGGGCGCTAAGCTCTTTCACGCCATCCAGCGAGTCAATAACGGGCTCGGGCAACTCCATTTCATCGGCGGGGATCGTGGTGGTGGTTGCCCGCGGAGTTGTTGTTGTCGTCTCAAGGCTGTATTGTTCCAAGTCTTCGGAAAATAGCTGGGATTTGATCTCAGGCACAAAAGCGTAGAGTTGGCGTAATGTTATTCCACCAAGTTTTGATATTGATGTCTGCTTGGATACGGCTTCTAAAATTGTATAAAATTTCGTTAGAAATTGTACATGACATTTAAGTATAAAAAGACGTTCTCAAAGAACCGGTCAAGCGAACAGGATAAGTAAGCTTTCGACGCAGTAAAATATCTACAAATGCGACTATAAAAGGAAAGGGAAAATGCACCGTTATGTGTTAATGCATTTCGCTTTTTATATAACACGAATTCAGGTTGTGTGGCCGAATAATTACCGCGATATATATACCCACTCCTGTACAAAAACGGTATAAGTTTAATAAAAAATAACAACACGGTTGTGTGACTGAATGATAAACGCCGCCGATATTTATACAGAATTATATATATATTTATATAAAAGGTCTTTGGGACAAGTCAATAATGGGTTTAAACGACAGCCCTAAAAAAGAAAAATATATAAAAAAACAGTACCTTGGGAGCAAAGAGCTTCACACGAACACTCAAAATCGTCACTTCCGCTCGGCACACATACCCCTTGTAGACAGAATATATTTTCACAGGGGTCATTGGGTTTCGTACCTGAAGTCTCAGAGGATCCTAAACCAAAATAGTCAATGTTTGGTATAATGATGAGGTTGTAAAGACCACAGGACCATTTAAAAAGTGGTAATGTATAATATAAATATACCAATCATTTCTGCGCGAAAATTAGATCTGTATGCCCGTTTAGAAACCGCTGTTTCACCACAGTGGCGTTTTACCCACCAATAACCGTCTCGTTGTTTCTGCTGTCTGCTTCCACGCAATAGCCTCGATGCAGCATCGTAATAACTCGCTGTTGCTGACAAGCGGCAACTCGCATCGAGCATAAGGTCGGATAGTTCTCGCCGTCACTTCCACATAACGGATTGATCATATCTCCTGAATTTTTTGTTCTAAATTATTATTTGAAAAAACGACAGTTCACCGAGGGTAACAGCGGTTGTCACGAGGATACGAATGTTGATACAAATGTGATTTACTAATAAATTAAATGGTTTGTGTTCCAAATTATGTTCAAATTAAACTGCATCGAAAAACTGTAACGTTTAAACATGTATATATAATTTTAAGTTACAACAATACAATTTATTTTTTTCGAAATCCAGAACTAGGAATCTATAAAACAAAAATTCAAACTTGTAAAGAATTTAGGTGTAACAGTTGTGTAACCACGCACGAAATATACAATCGAACACAAAGTGCTACATACTTATAATTACGACAGCCTACCTGCACAGTTCAAAGCGTTGCAGATCGAGATATCAAGATCGTCTTCAGATCCTTGTTCCGGTTCAACTACTTGATTCGATCCTGGGTCGCATACAAAACATTAACTGGGCTACTACAAAGCTTATGGTAGATTCCCGAAAATAAAGAATTTCCAGATGATGTTACTTTGGTACGGAAAAATTTATAATGCTCACCTTTAGCAGCTTTACAGGCTCCGACATGGTCAATTTCAATCTCGATTTGTTCTTGGCAAGCTGCTTCTCTCAGATAACACTCATTGTAGTAGCTTCTTCCGTCCGTTCCGCAAACTGTGTACGCTGATCTATCGCTACAAACTGTAGCAAAACAAATAAGTTCGTAAAGGATATATTTAAAGGACTATAGGCATCGATGATTTTTTGTTGTCGTCAACCTAAACTTTGTTAAACCTATATCTTTCGGACATTTATTAAACCTAAACTTATCAATTTCATGCTATACTTTTCACTTATATATAGCATACATTTTTGGAACAAATCAAAGCTTCTATAATCCCTCACCCATAACGCAGAGACACGGCCCGTCCTCTGAGTCAACGTCACACACAGCACCAAACTGGCACGTGATCCCGTTACCACAGTGCAGGTTGACGTCAGACCCTGACCCTGAGCCTTCCTCAGAAAGGGCGCCATGTAATTGTATTTGAGAGGTCACGGGAGGTGGCGATTCTGCAAGTTAGAGGGCTTGTTAATTTGTACGCGAAATGAAAAGAGTTTTAAAAACGTTTGATGCATAGCACAAATATTATTTTTTAAATTATATAAAATATTATTTTTAAAATGCAAAGATAATACCAAACGAACAATGCCATACCTAAAATATATTTCCACAAAACAATATCAATACTTTACATAAGCAACTCTTTAAAAAAGAAACCGTCGTTATACGTAATTCAGTCTGCGTATATTGTGTTATAATTTTGGTTAATTAGAAACTTTACCTGTTTCACAACGTCCCCTTTTACGCACTGTGATTGGGTACTGGCACCGGCAAGACGCCAGTCTTAACTCACATTCATTGGAATACGTCCGACCATCGGAGCCACAGACCAAGTTCAAAGCTGGGTTGGTTCTTGAACGACCAGCAAATGACTGACAGTGCATAGTACAACGGCAAATAGCTGTACAAGTATGTTAAAATAAACAGATATACTAAATTGTCGATTTAATATTAATGAAATCAACTTTAAAATCCAATTCAATTCATTTTATTTTTCGACTTTTAAACACTTTAATTAAATTAAAAAATTAATTAAAAGAAAACTTTTTTTACTTAACAGTAAGTCAAGAAAATTCCGATATAACCTAAGGGTTACCTAGTCTTGGTGCCTTATGTATAGAAAATAACAGCGATAATTTATATATACGGAATAAAAGTAAACATTTATTTAATAACATAAAAATGTATATACAAAAAAAATATTTAGAAAATAACAACAAAAATTTGTATACACAAAAACATATAATAAAACGCGTGATATTATATATTTTGGAGTTTCAGAAAAGTATTATACAAAAGCATTTCTAATTAAAATATTTTATTTTAATAACCTTCAGACGAGTTGTCTTTCGACTTCTCGTGTCGCCTGGAAAGAATTATATCAGAGCGACTTGACCAACAAATGCCTCCATACCGACAGTTGGACAACGGATCGCAAACTGCATCGCTTGTGAACGATGCGGCTGGTTCAAGGGGATTCCTCCAACATTTTTCTGTTCTCGCCGCATCGCTCATGACAGATTTGTACAGAGCTGTGATGAGAAAAATACCTGAGTATCCTGGAAAATCGTCCATCAATCAAATCTATTGCATAATATATTAATAATTTGTTTACAAAATGTATACATAATTCCCGAATGTATACATTATTTCGAAGCATCATTAACTGAGTTTTTTGGCGGGAGATGCAATATTAGATAATTTTCGGCAATTTCCACGAAGAGACAGAAGATTATATAATCATGAAGAAGGAAAGTACACGAACAGGGGGACTTGATATAATCGATATTACCGTTGATTGTGTACAACACTGGTCTCAAAACCACGAATTACCACAAGCCATCATTATTAATCGCTTATGAGGATTTGTTTTAACGATGCGCCTGTCAGATAAACTGAGGGAATATTGAGATTGAGTGTGACAAATTCACTTGAGATATGAACAAACATGTATATATTTGTTGCTAATTTTACGTATTGATATATTGGTGGTCCGAAAATTACACATCCTCTATATTTTCTGTATAAAATATAAAAATGCCTTGTTTAACGACTGCAGTGATTGGTGGCGCGAGTTCACAGATATACTTCCCAGACAGGCAAGTACTGAAATTCCATTTAAGCGTACAGTACATATAAACAACGTATAACTAAAATTGTAAAACACAATTCACAACACCAGAAATAAAAATGATCACGCAATGAAGTTCGTCAAACAATGTACGCCAAATCTGCTAATGGAAATTAAACCAGTTTATATACCCGCCACGCTACAGCAAGCACAGCCGAGATTTAAGATTACTACCAGGTTAAGTAACCCGAAACCGAATATTTGAAACGTTCATGTATTTTTTCTCACATAACAGATGAAAGATTTATTTACCAAAACCAGCGTACATCTCAACGGTTAGTTTTGTTTTCTTTGTTACATGCATTTTACACATGATCATCGTACTAAATAATTTGACCAGCCGAGCCGTTTTATTGATTTTTAGTTTTGACTGATTTTTTTAACCACAGTCGTGCCGTTTTCTTATGTAAAATTAATCGTTTTAACAACTTACAGTATACGTACGTTGTTATTTTTTGGTCAAAAAATAACAATCGACCTGTGAAAAAAATAAGCACTTCAGAAAAGATTCCACACATTACCCCGGCTATTTTTAGTCTCGCCTCTGTCGCCACTCCCCCTATAAATGCGTCATAATCAAATCCATGGTTAAGTCGAACCCAACTTACCTTCAACTGGGTGACAGGTGCAGACGATTGCTGACGTCATAATTACCATGGTCCGTATATTTTGCCAGTGACGTTGGCAAATGTTTTTCAGCATTTTGAACACTCACAATGACTATATTACGCTATTGCATACTAAACTAAAAAGTTTTATCCAAAGTTAAAAAAACACCTAATTGCCAAATAAACATTTATAATCATTAATAAATAGATTTTATTATTAATGTATTTAATATTACCGTAGATAGTTCAAAGAAATGTGATTAGACTAAATGATTTAACATAATCATTCTACCACCACACAAAGAGCTTGATGACAATCATGATATTGTTAAATCAAATTATAGACCCATCTTTATTTAAAACCCCTATAAGTATTGGTTCAATAATATATTGATAATGTCGTGCCCTGAAGCAGTCGTGGCTTTGCTATCCAGCCACAGTTTCTAATTAAAAGTATCTAAGCCGAAAAACGTATCAATATATATGGACTAATGCGATGGATTAACTGTTGAAAATACACATGACGCAGTCTGAAAATAACATGTAACGTAAGACTAAATTTGGAATCAAAATGTACTTCTATCTTTTGAGTGACATATGCGATTAATCGATGACTAAGGCCAAGTTTAGTTTATGGTATCGGGTTACATTGTTTGGTTCTCCATACCCACATAGGTTATAGCTACTCGACAGAATTCAACTTAAATACCTGGTATGCAATAACCATGATAGGTAATCAAAATTGGAACCGCTTGACAAACGCACGCCGCGGTTACCTAAATCGGATTCCCGGGTTTAGGGCTAATTTCGTCGTCCCTTGCAATCCACACTGTCGAAAGAAGACTTTACAATTTTTATTTTCATTGCATGGAATTCTGATAGAATACACCTCATGAAAACAAGTAAAAACACATATTTCATATATATACTGACGGTTAAATTGCGCATTTTCTTACGTTTCTGTTGTGGCTTTAGAAAAGTTTTTAAAACTAACTTTTACCGGTAACGTTCTTGTCAAAGAGAACATTTGATAAGTATTTTTTTAACGCGGGTATTAGCAACTTAATATTAGAGATCGCTAAAACGTAATATCTAAGTTGGCTTATTAAACAGTAGTAAATTCAGAAACATAATAAAATGTTACGAGTTTTATATCTGTTCCATGCACTGAGCAGATTTATAGCTTTGCAGCCACCTATCGCAACAAAAACTTCCCACATAAAAACAATACTTTTGTGAAAAAATTAAAACTGTGTAAACCTCAATTTTAACTGTTCATTAGAAAGGGCTGCGCGGGCATTACAGAGCCAATAGTGGAAACTTGCCGTGAGCGTTTATGTGACAAGAAATGCTGTAAACATCCATGCGCCAGTTCAATGCGCTGTATACACCATATTTGGTGGCGTTCGGAAACTGGGAACAACGTATTTTTTAACCATTAGCCGCATGGGTTTTTACCAGGAGTTTTAACAGTTAGATTGACAAAAATATTAAAAAGGTCAACGTGATTATGTTTTTCGTTTTAATGCCCTGAAAAAGGGAAGCACCAATTGTTAGAAATTAAATTTGGGAAAAAAACATTATGCAACGTTTACTAGAATGCAACTTTGGCAAATTACTTGGTCATTAGGGTACTACGAAGCGTGAATATTGCGTAATTTGAGTGGAGTTTAACCACTGTGATAGGCTTAAGTGCATAATAGCAAGGTTATCCGATTTGGCATTCATTTCACAAGAGGTTTCCTTTTGTAGTAATCATCTCCTTAATAAAAAAGGGCACTTCAGTTAGACCGCGTCCTTGACTGCTAAAACTTACACCCTAAAATTGATCACTATAGATTTACGTCTAAAATCTCTGCAATATAATCAATACTGCAGATATAAAATCGCTCTTATATGATAACTTCAACACGTCTAAGGATGCCACCACCAGTCACACTTGCTAACATTTATAAGAAGTAATATAACCCGTTTATAATTCTGCAAAAACCATAACGAGCGAGAATATTAAAACTTGACGCGGCTGACAGGTCTTGGCGAAGTTACAGTTTGATGCGAGGCATGAACTAATCTCAGTCTGATCTCTGCACGCGTTGGCCAGGGGCGAAATTTGAGGAAAGAAGACGGCTGTCATTGACAGTGCAGACCTCCCTGGCAGAGCAATGAACCCAGCAGTAACCATGTAAAGCCGCTGTGGTGGCTTATGTGAAATTAAAACCAGGATCTTTTAAAACAGACGACACGATTTCGAAAACCTTTGGAAACCATGCTAATTAAACTTTTTGAAGTATAAAGATCACTGTGGCCGTGAATTGTACTCTTTTACTCTTTATCAGTTTATGTAGGACCAGTCGCCGTGATACTTCTAAACCTAATGATATCTATACATCGGCTTACTATAAAAACGTAGACGTAGACATATAAATATTAACTGTGAGTTTTTATACAGGCCAAAATAATGCAACTGGGCTTCCGAATAAAATCCTAATTAATAACTACGGTATAGATCTGTCGTAGATATAACTTAGCTTTTGTACAGATATTAGTATATATATATACGAACTTTCACTGCTGCAAACAATTGGTGCGGATTGTGTGATATATTGAACTTATTCACGCGTGACACCATGAAGTCTTGACCCAGATAAAAAATAAAATAATTTCTAAAATGTGACTAAATCTGTTAATTATTGATGATCTTGTAACATTTTTAGGACATATTAGCTAGGGGCTAAATTTTGGTGTTCTATTAACAAGAAAAACAATTCTGGGAGAGTGAATCAGCCGAACTGGAAAATTGTCTGCGCATTCTTATGATGCCGTATATGGAAAATGTACTTTCCAGGCTAAAGAGAAATTTATGAGGTTAATATATATACTTTGGTCATGTTTTTAAAAACGTTTCTTTAAAAAGTGATAAATGGACTTGCATGGTAATTTGTTAATCTGTTAACTTATTCTCAATTGAGAAACGCTAAACCACATCTCAGGGTTCCAGGAAGGCAGTGTTTAATTTACATGCCCATACATGATCATATACGATTACAGCTAAATTCAATGAAAATAAAGTGATAAAAGACAGTTAAAATCGAGCTGATGTTTTTCAAGTTCTCAGGTACTTCATCAACTTCACCTTGATTTTAGAGCCCCGAAAAGTGCCATCACGGCGCATAGGAAGGAAAGTGCGAAGGCCAACCATCCAACGACAAATGAATAGCCGAACCTGGAAGGATAGGGTACCGGGTGCTCTATAGTATACACCACCATGCTGGTCGCTAGACATAAACCTGTAACATATAAAATGTATAATGGCGCCGTTCGCAAATAGCAAATAACGTTAGGTTGCACACCGGTTTCGGTTCACGCTTTAAAATAAACCCTTTGATTATTTGTAGTCGAAATTCAAGTAAGCTTATACATGTCAAAACAGAGATTAACTCAAGTGCATTTATCATTCTATAAATCCGAGCTTAGTAATCGTAAAGAACTAAATACAATTCTCCCAAAATATATCAGCACACTTAAAACCGCACAAAGTTTATTTAAATACGGATTGTACTCCGTGACCTAATCGAAATCGGTTGCCCATTTAAAGTAGTGTAGAGACCAAGGTTATACATCTCCTATTTTTCATTCCCGGTAAGGTAGGGTGCGCTGTTTACACAGATGCGTTTTGTTGACAGTACACACTGTCAGATTATAGAAAAGTTTCCATTTCAGTAATATATTTAAATTCATGTTTACTTGTATATTCATACTCATATCACGTAAATACCGCACTATTTGTGCCATATTGCTGAATAACAGCTTATTATTCTTTATAATTCTCAAGTAGCTAACTTTACAACCATGCCCACTGGATCCATGAATATAGGTTTGACTCTGCATGTCGTCTATTATTTTTACGGGTCGTGGCTCGTGTCTATAGGATTCCTAGGCAGGTTCAGTTTTTCCTCGTAGATGTATCTCGCATATATCCGATTTTATAGCTCTCGTCGTCTAGCGTCAGACCATCACTCGGGTTATAATGCCTCTATTTTGTACAAAAAATCAGTAAAATAAAATCGGGAATCCCGAATGTAAACATGTTTCTCTCTTATGGCAAAATGCCTTAGCATGTTTCAACGATCCCCTTTTTCGCACCCGCCACTGCCTTACACCACCCTACGGATATCTTAATTCGACCATATACCACCGCTTAGCAAATATTTTTCAGGAAATGACAATTAACTTACTTGATGTAACATAACACAGCACAAGGCAAGCATCGACAGCAGGCCTGGATTTGCTGCTAGCTGCCAAAACCAATGACAGTATAGCTGAAATGAGAAGGAAAGCTGTTCCTGTAAGATGAAATGCTCTTACAGCTTGTATGTACGGTGGCACAGCTGGAAATTAATGAGTTCGATAAAGCTTATTTAGTATATGTTATTTTTCGCCTCTGCCTTACGGTCACATATATAACAGCTATTAGTAAACTTAACAAAAAGCATTAAAACGAAAAAAAGTAATTTAGAAAACAAAACGATAGAACAAGAAGCGGCCGCTAGTTAGTTATAGGTCTTCCTAGATCTAATTAATTTAAAATATGCCTAATCAATTATGCCAATATCATGTAAAATAATTCCTGTATGCAGTAATAAAATAAATGTAACCCACTGTTTGCATAAACCTTGGCGATTTGTTTTATCAACTGGAACATTGATATTTTTAACTTTACAAATAGAAAATATTGCCACGCCAATTACCATTACATAATTGTTATTAAAATTACGATTTGCTGGGGATAAATCGCTAGAGGTATGCTTAGAAATTATTTTCAACTATAACACTTACTGGTCAAAGTTGAGCAGCCGTAGTCTAAGCACTCCTGCCATAAACCACTTGAATATTCCTTTACTGTTCCCGAATTCACCCAGTTTGCTGTTGCTAACGCAATCATTGTCAAAAAGAAAGACACAGTCCCACCAGGAAATAAGACATATCCATAATAGTGCCTCATTTTCTCATAGAAAACTATGTTTTCAGCGATTATACGGGGTTGTGGCAATAGTGGGCTTGCGAAAGATCAAAGACACACTGTGGTAAAAACTTACATACGATACTTCACGACTGTTCAAAAATTGTAATTTATTCTTCATTACATACGCTTATAATCCTTCAGAAAGATTTACAACCGGACCATGCTGTACAAACAGCGACGATTCAAAAGAAGTACGAAATCCAAACAGCGCCAGACCCACCTAGATGAGTCTTCAAATAGAACCAAACCCGGTAGAAAGTAAACAAAAAATATCATTATACTACAATATATAGCTATAAAGCAGAATGGTCTTTTGATAGACAAGTCGACGTAACAAGATTTCCCGCATTAAAACCTACCAAAAGAGACGATGATGCTTTACTTTACGTTGGCTTAAAATCAGCGGCAAATACACATATGTTTTAACCAATATATTTAGCAACGTTGCTTTTATTAAAAATCAACAAAGTATAATTATAATTAAAAGCAATTAATAATAGTATACAGATGATAAGCAAGGACATTGCAAAAATGAATCAGAAAACTTAAGGAGGAGGATATCCATGTTTATCCCCGTGAATGGGAAAACCACACACGGGCAATCGTCAGTTAACACACGGGCAATCGTCAGATCACCTCGCGCCCACCGTCGGGTTACCGGAGCTATTGCAGTGTGTTGTATATGATAGAAACGTTTCTTAAATTTGGTAGAACCCATTTATCCGCTGGGTTCAGGCAATGTCCGTAAAGTGCCTTGCCCAACGACACAACCGACTAGCTAGCGACCAGTTTCACACCTGCATAAATGTCGAATACGCCGTAAGGTTGTACGAAGAGTAATAGTAAAGGATTTTTTTAAATAAAAATTTCTGCTAACATAATTTTTAATTCCAGTGTGCGGTAAGCATAGTGTAAAACTAATATGTAAAAATGACCATTAAATTTACAAAACACACACAAGCAGCTATAACACACTTATATCTATAAACTTACTTTCCTGTTTTATTTAGTTTTGTCTATTATTTGTCTAAAGTTGGAATTTTAAATGAACAAATTCTTGTTTACATGAGGTAAGGTGCTTGGTAGCCTGGCGGGACGTTCCGCAAGTTGATCGGCGGAAAAGCTTTCATGTTTATTTCGACGTCATATTCCGCAAATCTGTTTTTCTTGCGTTGACGGCGTATTCTGTAAACCAACAAGCCTGACAGTGGCAACAAAACAGCTGCAGTGCATATAGCTGCGATCGCGGCGGGCGATAGAATCTGGGAATTTACTTGCGCAGTGGCTTGAGTTGTCTTCACCACACTTTCTGAGGAATTGAATGGCGAAGACATCGTTTGAGTTTTCGCAGGTTCGCTTGTTAGTAATTCAGTGGAATTCATCGTTCTTGTTGGTATTGCAGTCACGGCAGTATAGGACGAATGTGTAGCAGTACCGACCGTACTAATTATGGTTGATTCGCTTTCTATGGCCGGCGACATCGAAGTTGACTTTTCGTACAAAACAGCGGATGTTGGCAAAATTGTTAATGCACTTTTCGTGCTGACTGCAGTAATTTCTTTGGTTGTGCTTGGGGAAGACGTTTCACTGAATGTTATTTCTGGTGTGGCAATGGTATTGCGGTATGTGTAGGTGGAAGTTTGCACGGGGGCTGAGGAGGTCGTCGTGCCCAGTAACGATGCTGTTGAAATTTCTTTGCTCATTGAGGTCGATTTAACTGGTTGAAATGTTGTAACTGGTAAAGCTGTTTGCATAGTTGTCGGGCTCGTCAATTCTTTTGTCTTGGCATTCGTTGTTCCGCTGGTTAACGTCGCTGTGCTTGTACCAGCATTGGTGACAATTGTCAGTCCATTGTTGTCTGTACTGGTAGATGCATCTGTTATTTGGTCTCCAACTGCGATGCTTGTCATAGATTGGTCGGTGTGTGTAAAAATGGGTGTGGCCGTAGTTGTTTCACCAAACTGAACTGTGGAATAGGCGTTTGTTTTCATAGTTGGAATCGTGAAAGTTGTCGAGTTAGTCAAGTTAGGAGTTAACTTATTGGATGTTGTCTGCCCGACAGTTGTTAATGGACCATTTTCTATTATAGTTGTAGTTTGGTACGTACTTGTCGAGGTGTAGAGATTAGGAATGGTTGTTTGATCAGTGAATTTGGGTTGTGGTCGCTGTGGCATTTACTAACGCGTTTACCGGTACAAGTATTTCCGTAGTTTCAGATATCTCCGTTGTAGTTTCATTTTTTCCACCAACAAAGCTTTGAGTGCTCGCTGTTGATTCTGCAGTGTTCATGGCTACCGTAGGGTTACCTGATGTCAGTTCTATAGCTTTGCTGAATAATGTCGTTGTCGTTAATTCCGTAACTGCAGGACTGCTTACTGTTTCGGTTGTTGTAAATAATTGTTTATAAGTTGGAGTAATTTCAGACGAGTCCGTCGAATTTACATTAGAAGTGCTAGTTAGCAAGTTGTAAGCAGTGAGTGTCTCTGTTTCTGTCACCACTACACTCGTTGGAGATGCGGTAAATACTTCTGTTACCGCTAATACAGTTGCATTGTTTGCTGTGATTGTCAAGTTATCCATTGTAGCAATTTCGGTTGTTCCACTAACTGTTGTAGTCTCCTTGGTTAATGCACTAATCGTTGTTGCCCCTTCGTCTGTTGTGGAATCTGCTGTAGTATGTTCGGTTGTTTGGCTCTCTGTCGGAGCTTTGGTTATTGCACTATCCGATATTGCAGCCGAGGATGTCAATCGATCTGTAACTAATATTGTTGTTCCACTTTCAGATGTAGCCTTTTTAGTTGTTGCACTACCCGTCGTGGCCACTTCGGTTGTTACCCCATCCGTTGTTAAAGCTCCGGCGTTTGCTATATGCGGTGTAGAAACACCAGATGTTACACTGTCATATGTAGCTGACGTTTGAGTTATACTATT
The DNA here is from genome assembly GCA_000149265.1 of Ciona savignyi. Classification (NCBI taxonomy): domain Eukaryota; kingdom Metazoa; phylum Chordata; class Ascidiacea; order Phlebobranchia; family Cionidae; genus Ciona; species Ciona savignyi. The sequence continues at coordinate 1,059,172 of CH003047.1, forward strand.
CGTTTTAGTCTGTTCAGTTGTTGCACTTCCCTCTTCAGTTATGACATTATTCTTCGTGTGAGCTATAGTTGTTTCTATTTTCGTTGTAGCCTGTTCGATTGTTACTCCATCTGTTGTGAAAGCTACGGCGTTTGCTATATCCGGTGTGGCAGCATCCGATGTTTTACTGGCCATTGTAGCTGTCGTCATTGCTTTGGTGTCAGTTGTAGTTTGTTCAGTAGTTGCACTACCATCTTCGGCTGTTACGTTATCCATTGTATGACTCTTAGTTGTGGCTAATATGGGGTGTGGAAACATCAGATGTTGCCCTGGTATGGGTAAAATACGTCGTTGTTATATTATTCGTTGTGGTCTCGTTCACTGTTGCGCTATCCATCGTAGAAGCTGCAATTGTTTCTCTATCAGTTATAGTAACAACAGCGGGTACAATGTCACTTATAGCTGACGTGGTTGTTTCAATATATGTTGTACTGTATACTGTACTTGTGGTATCTGTTGTAGCAGCTAAGGTTGCAGGATTTATTGGAACTGTCGTAGTTTCAATATCTGTTGTAGCGTATACTGTAGTTGTGGTATCCGTTGTAGCAGCTAAGGTTGCAGGATTTATTGGAACTGTCGTAGTTTCAATATCTGTTGTAGCGTATACTGTGGTTGTGGTATCCGTTGTAGCAGCTAAGGTTGTAGGATATATTGGAACTGTCGTAGTTTCTATATCTGTTGTAGCGTATACGGTGGTTGTGGTATCCGTTGTAGCAGCTAAGGTTGCAGGATATATTGGAACTGTCGTAGTTTCTATATCTGTTGTAGCGTATACCGGTGGTTGTGGTATCCGTTGTAGCAGCTAAGGTTGCAGGATATATTGGAACTGTCGTAGTTTCTATATCTGTTGTAGCGTATACGGTGGTTGTGGTATCCGTTGTAGCAGCTAAGGTTGCAGGATATATTGGAACTGTCGTAGTTTCAATATCTGTTCTAGCGTATACTGTTGTTGTGGTATCCGCTGTAGCAGCTGAAGTTGTTTTATCTTCTATTGTAGATACCACGGCTGTTGCATTACCAGTTGTCATTTCTGTTGTTGTAGTCGAAGCTTCGGTTGACATAGTGTTTCTTGTAGTCACTTGCGTTGTCTCGGTCGACGTCGTACTAGTGATGTTGCCTAATGAATATAACAAAAACATTTTTAAAAGTATAAACATTTATGAGCGGTAGAGTGTTTTTGGAATGTCCTTATCCGAAACAACATTATTAGAATTATAATTATGTATGCGCGGTAAAGGGTTTTTCTGAATATCCTTATCCAAACTTCTATAATGAAATTTATTTATATTTTAGAGTTATTGTAAAACCAAATGTCAAATTAAAAAAAAAACAATATAAAAATGATATTATTTGTCTAAACCTGTTCCTAAAGTTACTTTGGTCGCGAAAACTCACAACGTAATACTTGGAAATTGTATTGCGACACTCACATAAGCAGTGAAATTTGAATTGGCAGAATCAAGCTAAGTTGTGTCAAAGACATGTTAACCACCACTATTTGAAAACAAATTTGAATGGTCGCTGTGTGTTTCTCCAAACAGGGTTCCCGTGTTACTTAACCACTCAAGCGATACCACTAATTTTTTTCGGATTACAGGGAATCGAATGAGGCTACTAACCCAACATACTATCAAGAAGTCTTTTGTAATATTACTAGAAAGTTTCAAAAGTGATTGTCCAGTTCCTTTATGTCTAAATGCCTCTGCAGATGGCTGTCGACCATTTTAGTTTTGAAGAATATTTGTAATTTCCCTCTGATTACAACACAGTGAAACATATATGAAGCTAGCTATAATTCGTAAAATTTGTAACAGGATTGGACAATTGTGTCTGTCTAATAAACGCGCGTTGGAAACTATATGCCGTTCAGCCATTTCAATTTGGGGTAATAATCGGAATCCCCCGAGACTTTTTAGATATATGCTTTTAGATGGGACACTGCTTATTGGTCTAAAAACGCGTTGCAAATTTCGTAAAGAAAGTTCAGTTTTAAGAGTTTATGGGGAATTCCCTTTGGGAAATTTATCAAACTAACCCTTGCTTTGTCATTCAGGATATAAATTAAATATCCTGGAGATATAATAACTAATGTCGTGTTTCACAGGATTTGCACGAGTATTCTGTCACAGAAAAGATAAAGGAAAAATATAGGCCCACTTACTTGGCAAGGTTGTATAAGCCGTACACGCCTTCCCATCACCATAAAAGCCGACGTTACATGTACAGTTGTATGAACCTTCCGTGTTCGTACAGTAGGCGTTGGTGTTACAATCATTTAAGATGGTTGAATTACATTCATTGGCATCTGCAAATACATAATGTGGAACAGTCATATGGTAGATTGCCGCGTACTTAATTATTTATTTTTTTGGCTGTCGGATTACAATTTCTCATCTAGGACTAATATGGCAGCTTCCGTGCCACCTTAGAAGAGTGTATTTGAGACCACCGTGAATTAATAGTGGTCAAAAATGTTTCGGGCGTCGTACTTAATCAATTCTTATATATAGTGGCATGTTTCCAATATAGTACTAAAGGTATTACCTGAAATTTTCAATGTTGAATTCTGTTGCTTTGCGTGTTCTTGGAGCGATTGAATTATTTCTCCTATTGTCATTCCATTAAAGTCGCTAATGTCTATGGTGATGGTGATGCGGTCTGAAAGAATAATATTTTAACGAGGCAAATCCTACCTCAAAGAAATGTACAGCGTAATAAGACCAACAGTAGGCGAATGTCCGGTGATATTACGTCATGCAATGCAAGTTTTGTGATCGAAATTATTGACTGTTACTTTAAAAAGCCTTGAAATACGCTTAATTAAATGTGCGAGGCAAAAGATATGATCTCAACTTCCTAAAGTGTTTATTTTTCCATTAAAATAGTTACGGTCTATTGTAATGCAATACACAAAAATACATATTTATGACATCCACCACTTACAAAAACAAACAGGATAAACGACGAATACATAATTATTTAAATAACTTACCTTCAGATTTTCCTAATGATATTGAAAACGCGATGATGAAAAGCAGGAAGCTTTTTCTATCCATATTTCACAGTTGTTGAATATATGCGACTACATTGGTTTAACTTTCCAGAGTAAAGTGATGTCGCATTGTGAAACTGCTTATGCAGGAAGGCCTGCCTACGAGTATTTGCATACATCCTACCTACTGTGTTGTGGTAAGGTGTGCTCTTTTGTTCTAAAAACACTATGTAATGAACATTGAAGTTGATTAAAAGCGCAAACGGTGTTTTATCGTATAAAAGTTAAAATCAGTGGTTTTCGCTATAAACTTGGTGACCTTCCGATACCACTGACGTTGGTGTTTAAATTGGGGTGGTGTGCAACTTTTAAATGAAAATGGGTTTTCAATATTTTTACGATCGTTATCCAGTTTTCTATTTTTTACGCTCGCTATTATGGCTCACACTTCAGGTTGAACAGCCTGTACGCTCCATGCAAGGCTATGAAGTGACCCGCTAACAAAGGCACCACAACTGTGTCTAAACTCAACATTACCTGGGCGTACAATAGCAGACAATTCGAGCACAAAACTTCGACAAAGCGGTGTATTTAAAGAACCAGTCCGCTACGAAGAGAACCAATATCGTGCAGCGGCACAAGTGAAAAATAAGTGAATTTGAAGAGGCGACTGTAACCACATGACGCGCTTACACAGGCGCCATCTTTGTACATAACTGTGGACAACTCTACAGGAGAAGTCAGCGCCGGTAATATACGGAGCAAATAATTGGGAGTCACGTTGGGAGTTTCCAAGTTGTGTTTGCTTTGCATGTTACACATTGTTAATTCGCTGTTTATTATATATGGGAGAATCTTACAAGGAAAAAGAAACACATGGGAACGATTCCTGGTACACACCGAGTAGTCCGCGATTTCGAAATAGGAAAATGAAAACTAATGCAAAGCGCTTCTACTAAAATAATGGCACAGTCGTATACGGGTATTGATGACGTCATCGTACTGGGGGTGTTATGGATGGCAGTAGCTGTTTGTATTACGCACATTTACTGCTGTTGTGTGTGACGCATTTTACAATCTTATTTCTTTTTAATTTTAAGCAGCAGTGGGCCTTTCTGCTCCACGGTTGGAGTCCGAGGTGTCGGTGGAGACGAAGGAGTGTCCATTGGCTTCGCGAACCAGTGCGTTGATGCGTGGCGATAGTTGGACCCAGGCCGGTCGTCGCCGGAAATCAAGGGCTCTTCTTCGGCAGAATCGGTAGTTTCCGCGCTGTCCGATTCGATGTCGCTGTAGACGTAGAAGTCCGGCTTCACCATCGGTTTGTGGCGTCGCGGTTGCGAGGGGGAGATTTCTTTGCGAGAAGCTGCTGGACGCGCCGAGTACGACGATGTGTTCGAACCGTCGCTGTGACGGTCGTCGTCGCGAGACATCGAGGACAATGTGGAGTCTGTGCGTCGGCGTTTGGCTGGAACAACGTCGCCCGATTTCGGAGTTTTGTATTTAAACGCGGTGTTGGTGTCGGTGCCGGATCGTGCGATCGGCCGGAACCGGTTGCTGAACGACGGGGCATTTTCGACGACAGGAGTTTTCATCAGATCTTCGAAATCTTCGTCGTTTAGTGGAAACTTACGCTCTTTCCAAGATTCGACAACAGGGTATGCTCTCGGAGGTCTTCCGTCCTCAGAGGAAAGTGATTCTCGGAGCGGAAGTTTGACATCCGGGACAGGAGTCACCAGCACTGATGCTCTATGGATGTTGTGGTCGGAAGAGGACCTCCTCGAACGAACTGTTTAATAACAAATAACATTCTGTAAGAGCTCATGGTACTTCTATACTACAATTTATTATATTTGACTTTTGTAACTATACACACACATATAAACTGTAAACTATTTCTATTGCATACGGTACCTAGAGCAGCTGGTGAACCAATATTAAGCTCGTCGGGGCTGCTTGGGGTAGGGATTTCAGGGGATCCAATTCGGGGTGAAGGACTGTCTCTTAACGCAGGGTTGTCAAAAAACGGAGAAGTGGTGGGTAAATTGGCTCGGCTCATAACTCTGAAAGTCAAAATAAATGTGATTTTAATAAATGTTTGGATTTCATTCGATTTAGTTACATTTTGCTGTTACAAATTCGGCATTAAAAACAAAACGCACTGTTAATAATAAAATTATTAAAAAAAGAAAAAACACTAAAAAATATAGTCTTTATTACGATCTTTACAAATCAGAGTAAACAACTTAATAAATGACATTCACATAGTTTGCAATAAGCACATTTATCGTACCTCGTGCCATTCTTTTTGCTCATGCTCCACTCCATATACGCCACGTACTTCTTCTTCTCCAGTATTTCGTATCTGTCGTGGCGCGTTTGGTACGACGAGTCGACTAAATCTTCCTCCGTCTCCTCAGCATCATCTAGCGGACATAAAAAACGTCAACCATGCTATTTACGATTATTTGAAACTGTCAAAATGTCGCCACGGATGTTCAACGAATTTTAGATTAATAAACCACAAAATTAAGGACCTTATTTACCTTATGTTAGAAAAGCAGGGCTGTGTTCAAAAATACTAAGCAAAGCTATATACATAAAAAGTGTGCAATACTACATCCCTTAACTGTTTTAGTTTATTTCCATTTATTTACAGCACATGAACAGATTAAAATTGTATATTTTTCAGCAGACCAATGATGAAATGCCAAATACGCCACCGGGCGCTGAGCATGCATGGAGCTGTCTCTAAAACATCACTGAGCGACTTAATTTCACCAATTCTGCTTACCTTTTGATTTTGCTTCGTTGTCCGCACTCACTCTCCATCTAAATTAGGAGGTTTAGACTAAAATTTCAAAAGATTAAAATAACCCAAAGCATAAGACAAGTTTATTGGACCATATTGATACGAAGATGATTTCTGTTAAATACTTGTTTATTCAATTATTTGCTTCGTTACAGCGTTAGAAATAAAAAAAATAACTTAAGAACAGAACTTTTATATGTATTATCTTACCCTGGCGTTAAAATTTCCTTGTACTGCAGTTTTTCAATCCGGGTAGCAGTCAGTCCGTGCTGTGGTATCACGATATTGTTGATATCATACGCTTGATCAGCCAGTCTTTTGCGTTTCATCAGAGCCTGGGTTGCATACAAGAAATGTTTATTGCGATATTGTAAACTCTACACTTGTTCAACAATTGTAACAGACAGAACACTTATACTTTTTCTTTTTCATTTAATATATAAATTTCAGCAAAAACAGGGATTTTGTCTCGCCAATAACAAGCAGTAAACTCGATATTCCCTGTGCGTCCGTTCTTCCTTGTAATTGATTCGAATTGATAATGAACAAGCGCAATATAATAATTTTACACTAAAACAATACTGGTTGGTTATATGCATTGTAGTAGTATTATGTGCATACCTGCATTTGGACAGAGCTGCAAGAGTGAGTGAGGGATAATTCAGTTGGAGTGCTCGCCCCACTTCGGTACTGGTGCGCTTCCAGGTCAGAATCCACCGACGCTACTCGGTTTCTCTTGTTGAATTCCGCCATCAACTAAGTATTGGGATCAACAGTTAGTTTGGGGAAAAACATTAGGCAAACATTTTTAGTTAGAGTAGGTGTAGGTACTGCATTAGTTAAAACCTTGGGTAATCGTGTAAATACAACAAAGTTAAAACCCATTCTTACCTGAACACTTCCCCTTCTCTTCCTTGAATCAAGTGGCCTCTCGTCCATCGAAGTGTATCTTTGTAGAGTACTCATTGATCTTATGATTTTATCACTTTTTTCAATGACAAAGGTAGCTGAACGGGTGCGGTGCTTCGCTCGTTCCTCCTGTTTTGACGCTTTTTGTTTTCTCTTGCTTCTGGGTATAGAAATTCGTGTTTTAGTTATTTACGTCGATTCCAAGGAAAAATTACCCCTAAAAAATCACACTGGTGATTGACTGGCAAACGATTTTTGTTGACGTTATTTAGGTTGTAAAATACATGTTTTATTTACATGCTTTAGCCTTTATTGATCTTAACGTCTGTTTTGTTTAATCGGCCTAGGCCTAGTTATCCTTAATCATCTTTATTCTAAGAATATCATCTCGGTAAATTCTCCAACAAACAGAAATGAATTGAAAATCTGATTATTGACGAAAGGGGGTTGCAATAAACATCAACAGAAAAATTTTAAAAATTACAAATGACGAAGTAATTAAAAAAGTTATTTTTATCAATGTGGACAATTAAATGTAAATGTAAAACTAAGCGAGAAAGCACTGTGTTAACAGTGACCAATCTTTTTTCTGTGTAAATTGTGGTTGAACTGGGTTCAACTAGGCAAAAAATAGATTTTAGAGTAAATCAATAACAGCAAGCCAAAGCAATTTATTCTAATCAGAAAGATTAAAAGGGAAAACACATCTCAATTGAAATGCCATGGAGTCGAATAATACCAAGACCTACTTTTTTTTCTCTTGTCTCTCTCTGCCAGATTTTTTCTCCTTGCACCACTTAGTATTGTTGCACATGAAGGAGCTGAGCCGCAGAGACAGTGGAACATCTGGTTATGGCATCGCTATTAGTAACAAACCCAAAAGAAAATAACCCTTGTAGGACTTAAACCACGAGCGGTGAGGTTTCTCATGATTCAACTGATTTTATTGGCATCAACTAAACGAAAGCAAGAAGGAGCACAAAATTATCATGAGCCACTACAGAGTAGTTTTAAAAACACGGCCTCCTACTGCACAGGGTGATAATTATTTTATGATGGTATAGAGTTGTTCCAGCAACCGCCGACTCGATGATGTTGAGTGGTCAACGGTGCTTCTTAAACAAAACAACAGGATGCCATAATGCACTCTCAATATCGCAAATATATATGACCATAGGTCAATATTTTGGGTTGAAAATGGGACTCCCTGATTAGGGTAGTTTATAATTATCAGTGGGATATGAAAATGCAGGGGTTCAGTATGGGAAAAAGAACCTTATACCAATGTATTTATAAGAATACTACACACCCACAGGCCACAATCCAGTATCCACAATCCAGTATGTGCCAAAATCAAAACGACAAGCAAGCAATTGGCTTTAAATCCACAACCTTTTGGCCCCAAAGCGTCACCACAGATTCAGATTAGTTTAAGCACATAGGTTTTAAAAGGACAACTTTCCTACCTTGTTTAGATGAGAGGGTTTTGTGGTAAGAATGATCATGGATTGCAGCACGAACGCTAAACGATGCTGGAATGCTGTGTAGGAATCGACCATCGCACCGTTGGAACGGCGTTTGTTGTTCAAACTGTCCGCACATTATACTGGCATCATTTGGCACACTAGGGGGCTTCATACGCTGAAGATATAAAATAGGAATTTGTATGGCAAACAAACTTAATAACCAAGGTTTGACAAGTAATCAAATTTTATCAGGATATATATATATATTTCTTTACGTAGTCAGTTTACACTCATTACGTAGTCAGTTAAAATATTATAATCTTCATTTAGCTTAGGTTCACTACACATAAAATACACGAATCTAAAAACAAACCTGCTTGCAAATAACATTGGCAATGCCTATAAATATAAATTTTATCGTTTTCCTTTATTAAATGTTTCAACACAACTTATATATAGTTAATACTGCAAAAACATTCTTTCCTAATGCTACAACACTAAACACTACAGCAATCTTGTGCTTCAAATTGTTGTGTCATCAACACAATCTTCTTGAATGGGGATAACTTACCTTGTTGGTAAGCAGCTCGATATCACCACTTCGAACAATTCTGCGTTTACGCAACATGCTTCTCAGTGGTCGCGTGCGAGCTGCCGAGACACTCGAGTCACTAGAAGGCAGATAAGGGATCTCAAGAACTTTCTCGGGCGCTCCCACCGCTGAACTATAAAAAATAAAGTTATGTGAGAAATAACACAACAATAAAATGACATTAGCAGCTTAAATTCAATTATAATAATGTGGGCCCATCTTTAAAGTTTGGCTTAAAGTTTTAGCAATAATAATTTTGCCTAAAAAGATTAATCAGTGGTTCAAATTGGTAAATCAAGGTTCAGGTTATCAATTTAGAAATTCAAAATGTTAGAGACTTATTGATGCATTTATGACAAAATCAATTTTTCATATTATATTATTTTTTCATACCTTCCTATTTCCGAAAGTTTCTTTTCCGACGGTGAAGGTGTGGTCACTGAGAGTGGGAAGAGAGGTTGTCCAATAAACTGATATCAGAAATAAAATGGTTAATTTTTAAGCTATGGTAAGTAGTAGGTTGTTTTTATTTATTGTGTTAGCAAACACGGCATACACAACCTATATGACATACAGTAGATACTACTTTAAGTTATAAATGGCTTTGACAAATAAAATCTCCTCAAAAGTACTGACAAATATTATATGCAATGATGCAACCTAAATTTTAAAACAAAGAGAAAAATTGATAAAAAATATTAAAGGGAAGCGGGGAATGTGTCTCACAAAATCAAGGAACATAAGTAGGATTAGTTTCATTCAAATATTTGCCATACCACATTAGTTACTGATTAATACACAGGTCGGGGTGGTGGAATAGCGGTTCGCAACCTAGTGTGAATTACATTTAGTATTGGCGATGACAATTACACACAATTTAAACTTAGATACAAAAGTATAATACATTTTCATATAAATCAAATTTGTTACAACATTAAAAAATTTATATATACATAGTCTTCTGAAATGCGGTTACAGTATTGGCATGTTGTTTGAAAGTTCGTTTAAGTTTTTTAAACTAGTTTCTGGAGAATAAAATAATGGATAATATAATATATTACTATCGAAAGAATAATTAAGTTTTACAAACTTTGAGGTCTGTCGGTGCACGTTTTTCACCAATTTGCTGATGTTAAAGGGAGAGGGAGAATCCGTGCCTTTCTCCAAACTGGATGGGATGTCTTCTTGCTTCAAAGCAAAGTTTGTGCTTGCCTGCAAGATAGAACTTCATTTAAACTCATTCTATAAAGTTAAACCCATTTTATTTTATCTGTATAGTTAATCATTAAAATTTAAATATGCAGAATGTAGGTTTAGCCAGTGGCTAACCGTGCAATTTCTATTGAAGAAATAACCACAAAATTGTTATATGTACCTGTGGTGTGGCAGGACTCGTATTGTCAACCACAAGTTCTTTTGACGTAGAGGCAAGTTGTTCTCCAAACTCTAGTTGGCCCTGTAATGCATTACATAGATTGGTTTACTTCAAAACATTATGCTTAAAATAATAACTTGCAGCAAAAGGATTACCGGTATAGTCAGTAGAATCAGAAATACAATCATTCTAATGACTATTTATTGTACTTCTGTTTATCTTTCCTCGACTGTTCAACATACAACTTTTGTTATTCTATTCTTTTTAAGGAATATTCAACGTGCGACTACTGTTTGCTTTTATTGTTGTGGTATAATATAGCCATATAAAGAATTGTGAAAACTGCAACTGCACTAAGATACTTGCATGATACTATCTAATTTGGGTGCAGAGTTAAGTAGATTTTATGAGGGGACTGTTTCCACTTCTGAAACTATAAGTAGTATCTAGTGTTCCATAGGCTAATCATTTATAAATGAGACAACCAAACTCTAATTATTTTGATAGTGTTATTTAGGGATGCACAAACTAGAATATCTTGGTATTCTAGAATACTTATTTCGAATCCAGAATATCGAATCCTATTCTATATTAAAAAGCAAACTCGAGTTAAAGTGGCAAGATCATCAAAAATTCCTGCTGCCGCTGACCAGTGTGATTACATACTTATAATCATAGGCGGCGACTTCAGTAAAATGTTAGCGTTGCGCGAAATTTTATGACGTCACAATCGACCCTATGCCTCGAACTAAGTGGGATAGAACTATGATACTAACGATTTACAAAGCTAAAAGATTAAGCCAGGAGTTTAAGTGTTTAATCTAACTACTTCCCCCGCTAAAATATTGCATGGTCGTTAATACGCAGCTCAGCGTCAAAAATAGGGAATGAATATACCAAATATTTATGTGTCTGTTAGGGCTGCGCAAGAACCCAGATTGTTCTTTCTAGCTAATACTTAGTAATGGGAAGAACATGAGAAAAACGGGAGTGCGTCAGTGGTCCTGTATTGAATCTAGGTCAACGTAACCCTAGGTCAAACCGCCGATCAAAGCAATAAACACCGCTGGAAAAGCGGCGCTGCGGTTAGACGATTTAATGTGATAATTATTTAAATGCGCAGGGAATTTTTTGCGTAATTATAAAACAGACATTGCGGCGAATTTACAACGTCGGAAGTCGGCGCCCATGCTTATAATATCCGTTGTAATCAACGCTGCTGCAATATGTACAATGGAAATAAAAAGGAACTCCATGCAATTATAGTTTCTTAATGTGCAATGTATATTATTTCGAATCCAAATATTCGAAATAAACGTAATATTTGGATTCGAATCCCGTAGGATTCGAATCCGGAAGATTTGATATTCTAGTTTGTGCATCCCTAGTGTTATTATAAGACAGTTACTATTAATACCATATTATTTACATTTTATTGCTAATTACCTTTGCAATTCGCATTTGTCTGTGCATTTCTGTGTGTTGGCGTATCTTAAACTCGAGGTCATTAACTTGAGCTTGCAGCCATGTCCATCTTTTAGCGACAGAGGTTCGTTCGTTTGCCCAATACCATGCCGCTGATGAGGTTCTGTAAAAAGGTTAACTCAACTCAATACAAGATACCAGAATCCTCAAATTTAAAATTGGTTTAAATTTCAAAAGATACACAGCATATGTAGGATTTGTTACAATTACAAAGATAAGATCGAAAATTTCAAAGTACTGAACAAATATTAAATTTACATAGAGCGCTTGTGTTCTTTTAAATCGTGTGATCGAGCAGATGTTGTGTCTCCTTGATTGCATGGATAATAACAATTTCCACCACGATACACAGTATCTGTGGTTTCCTCATCTGAACTGCTGTCTGTCAAATCAGCATCATATACAGAGGCAAGGTGCTGAAGCTCTTTCTTTACCACCCCTATACAAAGTATGTTTTTATAGTAGCTTTTAATAGAAAGTGTCATGTAGACATTTATTTTATTTTAAATATATAGATGTAAATACATACATGATCACTTTACCTGTTCTGTGTTTTATTTGTTTGTAGGGGTCAATTTCTTGACTGTTAAATTCATTCCATAATACAGGATCCGGCTTAAAAGCACCAGAACCTTCAGATGGCACCACGTTATTGAATGATCTGCAATCAGTTATAAATGGTCTTCGGTCAGACAGTTTGCGACTTAAAATGTTTCTCCAGACTTCAAGATCTTTCGCCTTTAAGCTAGTTTGAAGCGGAGAAGGTTTTAAAGTTAAATTAAGATGTTTCTCTGGTTTCATGGAATCGGACACATCAGAAAGTTGTTTAGATACATGTTTGCTTAAGCCAGCAGCTCGAATGCGATTGAGTCGACGAGACAAAAAGTTAAGACGACCTTCTAGTGAAATCCTTCGCTTATTAGCATCATCGTATTGTAAACGATGTCTACTTCGAATTTCATTTAAGTTCGATACAGGAGAGGCGGTGTCTGAACATTCAGTTTCAAAATTCAAGCTCTTGGAGGACCTTCTGCGAGCAGGTATAGGTTCAGTTTTGTGTGGACAACACGAACCAGTATTTTCAGTCTGGCTTCTAGTCAAAGAAGCTGCCAGCTCTTGCAGCGTATTGGTTAATTTTAAAGGTAAGTGCTGCATGTGATTACCAGTTATTAAACCATGGGCAAGGCCTAATATGTCCGGGGTGTTAAAATCAGTTTCCAAATTAGATTTTAAATCTTGATGTTTCACTGTTTCGGTATTGTGATCATAAACACAGTGGGAGGAAATTGGTGAACTCGATTTGTATGTAACAATAGTTTCTGCTTGACTGCACAAATTTGACGGATCACCACTCCCTGCATGCAATTTAGAACAAAATCCACTGGCTTCTGAATTAAGACTGGAATTTAAATGTGACATGCTGGTTTGAACAGATGAACTCTTTGTTAAAGATGAGTTTACATCCACTGTTTGTACACAGGTAATTGGAGTGCACATTAAATCTTTAGTGGATTCAACATTATCTGAATTTTTTAAATTTGTTGTTTGTTGTGGCTCAGCTACATCCATTGGCACAGAGTCTACTTCTACTGGAGTAGTGGTTGGATTAGACAACACCTGTAGTGAGTCACTTTCTATTTGTTCCCCATTTTTTAACTGTTGAGCTGTGTATTCGTCACGGGGCATCATTTCGTTGATAGCAACAGAACTTGCATTCAAGGAATGTAACACTGATTTGATGGTTGTTGAGTAACTATTGGCAATGGAACTTTTAGTATTTAAGTCCGATGTTGTTTTAATGCGGACCTCAGTTGGATCATTTAAACTTGATTCTGAAGTCCTCCCATTTATTTCAGTGTGCCGTTGGTCAGTTCTTTGATTTTCAGTTAATAAAACATGATTTTTTCCGCCATTAAGTTTAGAGTTTACTGAAGCCTCGTCGGATTGCAGTTTATGGGGCCAACCGTTTGATTTTGGTGCTGTGGGTAATCCATCTCCACATGGTTGTGCTTGGGATTGACAAATGTCATTCTTATGTGGTGTTTTATATCCCTGCTCTGAAATAAAAAGAATAAATTTATGAATAATTCAAGTATCTGTGATCCCGCTCATAGGCCTGGGAGTAAAGAGACTTTCAAAAAAGGTAAAAATTTCACACTCACGTACAGACAATTTACAACAGTGGTAGAAAAGCATTTTTTCTGAGTATAATTTTAAAACTTTACATAAAAGTACCATTTTAAGGTCATGTTAAAAAAGAAAGTACAAGTTAAAATTAAGAAAAAGAAATGTTTTAAACCTTGATTTCCCCTACAAACAAAATCACCAGAGTCACCACGGTTAGAATATGGAGAAACAGAGCTTTGAACTGCGTGGGCAAGAGGTCGGTTTGTTGCTTTTATACTTTGATCAATGTCAGTTGCAGCTTCATGAACATCATCAGATACAGGACTTAAAGGTGAATAAGATCCATTCATCTAAAAAGCATTCAAGATCTGTTCAGACAATTTGCATAAAGAAAACTTACAAGACTACCAAAAATGAACAAGATAGTATTGATAGGTCTCCTCGTCCCAACCCATTGTTTACTTATTTACCTTTGTGTAAATCCCATCATTCCGCACAGTTAATGCGGATTCGGGGGACTCCGGAGGCACTTTGAAGCAATGTTTAATTGTAACAGTATCGTGCTCATGGTCAGTGTTATGAAGGGCCGGGGCCATCTTCTTTTTAGAGCTATTGTCCATTCGTCATATTACGGACAAACATCAGAGTTTTACTGTAAAAAAATAGGTTTAGCCTAAACAAAGTTTTATTTAATGGTATTCTGTGCTCCACTGTGTTTTATGTTAATGAACTTCTTGCTTGCATGTGTTTGTAGACGGTATATAGACACATCTACACAAGAAGACGAAGTGATTTTTATTACACAACTATTTTCACTCTTATGTTTGTATCACCAAAAACAAAGTAACTATGAAACTATTGCTTCTAACGCTATAGTTCTACTTACACTAACATAAATTCTATAACATTGGAGTTTTAAAAAGATTTTAATAAAACTCTATAAATAATTTGTACAAATCATGAAACATATTTTATATCCTTCAAACCTGATTGACAATAATCATTTTATACATCAAATCTTTAATGGAAGTTGAGCAAAATATAGCCAGGCTTGAGTTTCTGTATGTAAATTCTTGGTACGGTCCAGTTACTTAGTTTATTAGTGTTAGGTATTAAGTTCTCACTAATACCTGTAAAATTATTATAAGGACATTAAATATCAAAAACATTTGTATCATATCTTTATAGTTTATATTATAACAAATGGATTGTTGCACTGTCCATTTTACAGTAGAGTAGATATACTTGGTAATTACTAACTAGTGCTAAATGTATCATTTGTATATTTTAAAATTAATCTCTAATTAATTCTTTTATGGTAATATTAGGCCTCCGGTTTAAATATTCTATTAATCGCCATGGCTATAACAGAAGGCAAGATTGCAAGCAGCATATTGCAGTCGATCGCACACAATACGTTTTCTTTACTCGCGTATCGCCTCATGGGCTCTAAACGTATTGTTTATCTTCTGCGCGGGCGCGTGAGTGTTCCTCGCACGCTTTATATGAGCGCGCTCCGCGCGTGTGACGTCAAGCAAGGAGAAATTAAAACACGTGCAGGGTGTTCGAGCAGAACGAAAACAAAGAAGTTAGTCAAGTTTTTACCAAACATACGAGATGAGATCATGGTTTCGGCAACACCCAAGTGATATAATCAAGGTTCGAGTTATTTACAGTATCGGTACAAACGCGAGTCTGGAAATCTCGTCTTTGTTGATAAGATATCGTTGTAAAATAAAGGTTTACACGAGCGGTAAATTAAATACATAACAGGCACCCTCTAACCTGAGACTTTGGTATAGTACATGGTCCAGGAAACTGTGGCACCTCCCAGCGCTAGCGTTTCCTGTGAACTGCTGGAAATTAATACTGGCACTATACACTAATTTAGAGTCGTCATGGCGGTAACCTTACTGTGGTTAGGGTTCCCACTAGGTTTTGCAAAACAAGCTTGTTCAAGATTGTATTTCTGCACACACAAAAATGCGCACTGAACTTAACATATTGAAGCTATTTCAGCGAAGGTTGTCTCCACTTCGCTTATACCGGTGATTTACGAAGACTTCTTTTAATTTCGCCATCCAGCCAATTAAGAGTTGCGGGATAAAGAAAGAAACAATGGTGGAGGAAAAAACGCGCAACGATGGCGCAATCGCGCACTGAAGGGCAAATGAACTACTGGGTCTACACGTGGTATCACAACAGTTCGGTGCATGAGTTTTGGTCGTTGTTTGAAAACACTAAATGTCTGCGAATTTGTATGACGTGAATATAACCGTGACACCTTCGAAGTTCAAAGTCCATAAACAAAATCAAATTAAGATTACAAGCACAATAAAAGAATGGGCAAGGTTTAATCCCTTGTTTTATTTGGGAAAACTGCATTTCTGAACTTTTATTTTAAAAGTTTTTTTAAGCATTACTGTTGTTAAAAGAAATATACATACCAAAAAAACAAAGCTTATAACTGGTTACGAGAAATCACTAGTTAACCACTTATCTGTAAGGATAAAAAACATGCCCATCAATCTATATGGACCTTTTTTTACAAATTTTTACAAGCAATGATTACCACATCCAAATAATCTGATGCCAATAAAATTACATACAATCTATGGTTATTGCAATGACTGTACAGTATATATATATATATATATACTTAACTGTATTATGTATTTTAAATATTCCTTTCACTGCATTATATATTATACATATACAAAACGTATAATAGACTATGGGAAATATAAGATTTTACACTTCATCAGATTCTAAAAACTTAAATGAAAATAAAATACATCCTCGGATAAGTGCATAATCTGAAAACAACTTGTTTTACAGACTTTCAGCACGAATATTGTTGACTGTATACTGTGCAATCTACATTTGTCTTTTACACACATTAACCCAAGAATTTCCATGCAGCACTTAAAACTTCTAGGTCTATAAGTTTGTGGGCTATCCAGTACATCAACCATTGTTCAGGTTGTATACTACATAATAAAGTGAAAATAAATCTTCCTTAGCCATTCTTCTGTAATCTCCTACGTTGCTAAAACGTTTTATGAAGATCTTGTATGTTAGGCTACATGTGCAAGCAATCAAAGAAAGTAAAATAATTAATATTGGTTCCAATTTTTACATTGTATTGTGCGATGTTACATTCTACAAATTTTATTAACTAGTACTTGCAGGAAACAATTAACAGACATAATCAAACGGTTTATTTTAATTATATATGAGGGTTAAAAACATTCGTCACCCCAAAATATGAATTGAAGCTTGGATTTTAAAGGGATTTTATCTACAAGCTATTATCATAATATGTGCAGGTCAACAACAACATCATGAAAAGTTATTGTCATGTCATTCTAAACACATGTTTATTTCTCCGAAGCTGCTTTAGCGCCCTCCCAATTACTACAAAAGAACCAGCCCGTGTCACGTGAATCTGTGGCGCAACAGTGCGTGACCAGCCACGTCTCGTTGAAACACCACGGCGACAACACCCTTGCTCGCTGTTAGTAAAAGTGAATTATTTCAACGCTTCTGGTTAATTTCTAACTGATAACTTTTTAGAACTAAAGGATGGTATGTTCCCTACCCATAGAACCCTTAACATCTGTCAAACTCGCTACAATATGCGAATAAAATGATTACATTCATTTCTCTCTTCGTTTGTACTGGTTTACTGATCGAGCAATGGCGACATGAGAATGCTGGTTTGCCGAACGACTCAGTCCTCGTGATCTCTCACAATGGGCGCTTCTGATTGGCTGGTGCCATTCCGTTGTGCCTTTTACTCCCTTATATATTACACAACAGGATCTATAGTTACACTACGGCTTTTCAAATATTTGATAAAATTAAAAAAAAAAAAAACAAGTTAGAAAATATTGCAATTATATTAAGAATTGTGGATATTTTTACGACACGAAGTTTGGCATTCTAAGCGTTTTCTACCATTTGTTATTGAGCCAGTAAAAGTAAAAATACTTTCTATATTTTTTTGGCGGGTAATCGGGTTTGTTTAACTGGGTTGTGTATTATTGTATTGGTATTTCCTACATGCTGATTTAGATTCATTTATTTATTGCATATTATAAAAGATTTAAAATATTACAATTAATTGTCACAATACACAGGTTGGTTTTAGTGTCTTATTCAAAATGTTAAATTTTAGAACTAGGATATGATTTATGGATATTACTTTGCTTTGAATGCATCTTGTACTATTCTAGGTTTTTTAAAGAAAGGCTAACCATTGCAGCATAGCCAGTACTGTAAGTAAGTTTGTTTAAAAACTTTTCTGATATGAGAGAGAACTATCCATGTGCACCTACACTTTCTTGTAAAAGTACCATGTTTCATATTTTTCGGCAAAATATTATGGTTTACATATCAAATTCTTGGTGAAGCATTACACTTAGACAACCACAATTTTCCTAAATATTGGCCTTTCTCCTACCCCAGTTTAAAAAGCATTGTGTGTGCATGTACAAGATGCATTCAAATCTCAAAACAAAAATTAATAACTATATTTAAAATATATTCTGTTAAAAAGTGTCATGATTACCAGACTTGGTCATAAGGTGGAAACATTTCTAGTTTTTATTTAACCCATGAGTTGTCAACGCAAGTACCTTGCCCAAATATTCGACTATCTATCAGCCTATTTCGAGTTCAACAACATTTGCCTGATGGTCCAACACACATAGTCCTAATGAAACCGGATTTATAGAATGCCTATTATGTTTGTTTGATAATTAAAAATAATATCCAAATTGGTACCAAATGTACCATATAATTAGAAAGCGTCAACTATGTGTTTAACCACACTTATTTGTAACAATGTGTATGCTATGTGTTTATGCAAGCAGGGTTCCCAACCACATTTGGTGTATTTTATACACCGAGTATGTAGTTTGTTTCAGCAAGCAGAAATGAATGGGTCCCTGTAGTAACAAACCGATCTTGTTATCCATGTTCATTACACAAGTTGACATTGTCAGACGTGTGCACATCAGATTAATGTTATCTAACATTTCAGAAAATTTTAACCCGACTGCCATAATTTTGTTTCCGCAAACATAAACGCATGATTCCCATAGTTACCAAAACAATCTTCTTTTCCATGTGCAGTAAAAAATGAATATTAGTGTTAGATTTACAACAACAAAAAATTTAATTCGATTGACAACTACTTGTTAAAGATGTTGAGGCGACATGGAATGGTTTTCCTAATTATGATATTTAGAAAAAAAAAATTTTTTTTAAGGTATTTCACTGTATAAATTTTGAATTTATTCTAATAGTGGCTAAGCTTTAACACTACCATATCTGGATCAAAATTAAAGCCAAAAATTATTGTCTATCCCTATGGTAAAAAATGTAAATGTCTAAAAAAAAGTCTGGCATTGTTAATTCCCCTAGGATTATTAACCAACATTTTTTTTATATATCTAGGTCATGTTATCTAACAATTCGTAAAGTTTCGATCACACCTTTTTATGGATAAGGAGACAAAATGCCATGCCTGACACAATCATGATTCTGGAACAAATCTACGCTGAAAAAAGCTAAATCTTTAGAAAAAATACCGTTTGGTTTTTACTGTCTAGAAGGAATTCCCCTGGATTTATCACCCACAATTTAATTTTCTGTATATCCAGACCATGTTGTCTAACAAATAACATAAGAGTCTAATAAAGATTTTTTTATCACAGGTTTAAGCTGACCAACTCAATATCTCCCTTGATCTCATAACTGGGTGTAATTATTGTGTTTTTTTATTTTTTAGTTTAATGTTTTGCTGTACACTAGTACAAAGAATTACTGTTTGACTGTTTAGCTTGTATGTTACTTTTTAAAGATTTTGCATTGGTGTAATAGCGGAAAAACAGCTTTAACGTACTCAAGCACTAAGGTGATTATGGTTTGATTTGTTTCAAATGTGTATTCTAAAATTTGTTTATTTATCCCGTAGTTTTATTAATTTCAGCCAAAACTCTTGCTTGTGTTAAAATGCCTTCTACTTTTAAAACTCTGTCATGTAATAAATAGTGTTCCATGAAAATATAATTTGTATTTATATATATAAAGGACTTTACAGAATTTGTAGTACAAAAAGCGCAAGAACAAAAAACATTAAGTACAGAAAAAGAACAGGACAGACATGATAAAAAGATAAAACAATACTATTTGGCCATATTGACAGCATTTGCAGAATAAATGTTAAAACATAGTTGCAGACTCTTCTAAAAAAATCCACCATACAAATAGCCCTTTCTATTTATCGGGTATTAGATTATCATCCAAATACAGTGTGTGTAGTATACCGGCTCGTCTTTTACCACTGGAAATTGCTTTGATATAGCAGAAGTGATTTCCAATTTCAAAGTGGGTTTCAGTTCCCCCATCTGTAAATTCACCCTGTAAAGCAATAGCACCCTGTTTATACAAATGTACAATATGAAAACTTGGTTTGACAAGCCAATGCGTCATTAACCTTTTAAAACGCGATAACCAAAAGAAATGTGCACATTCAAAAATTGTTTTGTCAAAACTGCTCTGCTAAAGCTTGGGTCTCATTGGAAAGCTAAATGATATATATTTTGAAAACAGCAAAAATAAACATATTTTTGCCTTTAAAAAAGTAATGTTTTCTCGAGTTTTATGACTTTTTTGGTCTACGCAGGGCAATCTTTCAAAAAGTTTTTTTTCTAATACTACGCCCAAAATGTTACGGCAGTAGAAGGGGTTTCGCTTCTTGGGATGTCTTATATGTGATTTACCAGTTTATTTAAGTAATTTGGGGGGTTTGAGTATTTTTACTGTTATAGTCTCTAATTTGTTCCAAAAACTTTAATTATAGTTTATAAAGAAAAGTAGTCTGAAAATTAATGGAAATCTTAGTGTTTTCTTTAACATTTTTTATAATAAAAACAGAGGTATGGGTGGACCTGTAACATGAAATTAGTGAAGTAATATTATTTTAATGGGGTCACCAAACCAAAATTATAATACAGGGTGTCCCAAAAAATGACACCAATTAAGATGCAAATATCACAAAAAGTATGAACTCGAAATCAATGAAATTTAACAAGCATATGAGTTGACATAATTTATTTTAAAAAATATTGTCATTTACGCGTTGTCAACAGTACAACACACATGCTTAGTGAGTTTCTGGAATTCACAGGTTTTCAATGTGTGATTTTAATTTTTTTGGGGACACCCTGTATAATTAAAGGAAATGTGTTTCTGAGCATTTTTGTTGAAATAAGTTAAACTATAACAATTTATAATAAAAGAATATGATGTGGACGCCCAGATAGTGACGTCATCAAAATAAAAATTTATTGAATGTTGGAAATTTTATTTCGAACAACTCTAGTGTTGAACATTTTGCCCTAACTATAACATGTGAGGCGCTAGAGCACTACAAAGCATAAACGGTCAAAATGCGCAAAAAGAATCTTGTTTCTAAAGGGTTAAAGATGTGTAATTGACAATAAAATAGTACTCTTTTTACACACTGCACACATGGTTTACTTTAAACAATGCACATAGCTCTAACTCAACAGGAATGATGTGCTTAAAGTAATGCAATGTCCCTCTACTATATTCCATATGCTATACAATAACTTATGCAACAGGATTGGAAACAAGAAAACAAATAAAAATGTTTACACTTGACATCTAATAAACATTAACCTTTTGGATAAATCTTTAGTAATGTGGATTTTCCATCACACATCTATCCATATGGATAAAATGTGGCGATAAAGGATTTTTTTTAGAAATTATAACTAAATTGCATTTACAAAAATTTAAATTGCTTACGGCAGTCTCCAATTCTTTTCCATTGCACCAAACAGCCATGGTGTCCTTTTCTGTATAACGATAAATGTACATTTGTTGGGAATTTAAAATTTTTTTTTAAAGACTATCTCGGTAGTCAATTTTAAGACCATGTTTGTTTATGTGTATTGTGGGTTTCGCATTGGGACAATGCATTAGGATAGGATATTTATGTTTATCCCCGGGAATGGGAAAACTAAGGGGGTTAACACATAAGCAATTGTCAGATCACCTTGCACCCACCGCCGGGTTACCAAAGGTATTTCAGTGTGTTGTATATGATAGACACATTCTTTCAATTTGGTAGAACCCATTAATCCGCTTGGTTCAGGCAATGTCCGTAAAGTGCCTTGCCCAAGGACACAACCGACTTGCTAGCGACCAGTTTCGCACCAACAACCTTTCAATTAAAAGGCGACGCACTTAACTGGCAGCACCATTGTAACAAAAGCAAATTTAGTTTTTTTATTAATTTATAGGAGTATTTATTTAGCTGCTAATTTTAAATATTATATGATTTATACGTATTATTCATAAATATCGATGTTTCCATTATGTTTGAGTCTGGTGTTATGTCAAAGGTGTTGGTACTTCTTATTCATTATTTAATTAAGAGGTTTTTCCTTTATCTTACTATCGAAAGTATCATGATTTGGCACAACCATTACGGTATGGACTGTGGAGATATTGAACTAGGGTAAATACAACAAATTTGCCCTTCATCTATTGAAATACAATGCAATAGATACATAATGAAAGCAAATTGTGGGAAACAGTGATCTAGCAAGGTGGTGATCGACTGTAATTATGGCTTAATACCTTGGTTATACCAGCCTAGAGCTGGGCGTAATTGATCAAAGTTGTATTACGGAATTACGCCAGCTCAGTTACGTAATTTTCGTAATTTTTATGACGTCTTCTTTTTTTTAAAAACAGCCAAAAATCATCGTGTTTTTGGATGCATTTTGATGGTAGACAAAAATAATGAAATTTTAAACTTAACTTCAGAGACTTTAACGTTTAAACTAAACGGTTCGTTCGTCCTGCGTTGAAAATGGCGTGAATCCAAGATCACATGTATTTAACGCGATTTTGATTATTCTTACCGGTGGTTCGAACTATTTTAATCCAACTAGATCTGTGCAAATACTTATAATGGTTAACAGATCAAAGAAAAATCGGTTAACTTTTTTTTTAGCCAAGAGTTTTAGCCAAGTGTTCTTTCTCGCTGGTACTTAATAATGGGAAGATCCTGGGAAAGAAACGCGGTCGGGAGTGCGTCAGTGGTCCTGCATTGAAACTAGGTCAATGCGACCCTAGGTGCTAGGTCATACCGCCGATCAAAGCAATACTGAAAAGTCAACCGCGCGGTCTTTAAAAAAGAACAACCACCCCATAACGTGTGTTGTTATCATGCGCTGTTGTATGCATGAAAAACGAACACAGTCGGTTAACCATTTATTGATTTCATTGACGGTTAACTGTGACGTCCACTTGATTAACCGGTTAACCGTTAACTTCGCACAGCCCTAACTCTAACAAAAATAAACAAACGATTTTTTTTGCGAAGACTTAAACAAGGAATTGCATAGACAGTATATTTACAACGATCATCAATTCCCGTTTGAATAATTACGGACAGATGCGTAATTACGTAATTTTGATTTGACTTACGTAACGTAATTCCGACGTCCGTAATTACGTAACTTAACGTAATTTCGTAATTACGCCCAGCTCTATACCAGCCTTTATTTTTATTGCGTTATAAAACCAAGAAATACTATAAAAGTTAAACATTACCGAGAACAACTCTGGTGTCTTCTCCGTCTACTTTAAATTCCCAGCACTTGCTGGTTTTGCTTTTGTTTTCCAAAAACTTCTTTAAATTCTTCCCCTGAATATGGAGGGTGTATTCGTATGCAAATCCACTACATGCATCAATATGAATGCTGGCTGAAATTGTGTATGAATAAATGCAGTACTCTAACATAGATTAAATAATTGTCACAGATGTATGATAGGCTAGTTTTAAATGAGATATAATTATTAAAATTAAAACTAAGAAACAAATTCATGTGCGACAATGTTTAGTTACATAAAAATAACACAGGCAATTATCAGATCTCACAAATCAATGCCCACCAGATCTAAAATTATTTATATACTTTATCAAAGTAATGACTGTCAAGTGTTTTGACCACAGACAAAACTGTGCAATAGTGCTAAGATGTAAGATGGTTAAAGATCAAACCCAGAAACTGCATGGTTATGATTGCCGAAAAATTTTCTAATTATTCTGCTGTGCTTGAATATTTCAAAGAGCAAATGACCATCAGTTGAGTAAGTAATTAAAACATATTCACATGTATTCTGTAGTGAAAGAAAATGGTTGATAATGGTCATATTATTACAAAAAATGGGTTGGTGATATCTCACGATTTCCTCATTGTTTTATCGGTTAACTGACACAAATCAGGTATCTGATTCACAACCCTACTAGTTTAACATCTGTAACCAACCACCAACTGAGTTTTACAAAAGATGCAACCAAATTAGAATGACCAACCACATGGAAGCCATCATACAAGAAAAGACCCAATGTGGACTCCATTATACAAGAAAAGACCAAATTTTGACTTAATTAGAAATTACTCAAATTAGGTGCTGATAGTGAAAAAAAGAGTTTCACTTACATAAATTTGACTCAATAGAAAAAGTGATAAAAATGTTCAATTACCGTACTGGTAATTGTGACAATGACTGAATTATGAATACAATTACTTTTATCAAACACAACGTACATTCAATATTTTAAATCAAATTTCAAATACATTGATAGAATTTCTGGATTTAAAATGATCAATTCTAGGATAATTATAGAATCTGAACTACTTCAAATAAGAAAAATTTCGAACTGCTTGCAAATAAAAATCATGTCCTTTGTGAAATGTTAATAATTACTAGTGATTTGCAGACCTTTTACATTTTGCTTTCCAATTGTGAAATCTTCTTTTCCAACTAACTTAAACATCCAGTCGGTCTTCAATATGGCCTGTAAAAATTCCAGTTATATCACCAACAAGTTGTTGCATGGATAAATAAGTAACCTTTCCATCAATATAAATTGCTCTTTTTCCTGTTGTTGTCCCATGTTCGAACTCTACTTTATGAACTCCATCACTCAACGATATCTCCCATACCGCAACAAGGTCATTAGAATGACTACGCGACA
Organism: Ciona savignyi; assembly: GCA_000149265.1. NCBI lineage: Eukaryota > Metazoa > Chordata > Ascidiacea > Phlebobranchia > Cionidae > Ciona > Ciona savignyi. The sequence goes on from CH003047.1 coordinate 1,084,058, forward strand.
TTTACTTTCGTTAACTCTACTCAATATATAAATAAAACCTAAGTAATGAAACCGATAAAAGCATGTATATTTTGTTATAGAACAAAATGTTTATTGTTTTATTAACTGCAAGCTGTTTTTATTTCAGGTGGTTTACTACAAATTGAATGAAAAGAAGTAAAAAAATCTTTTGTAGTAAATATAAATCCAACATCGAAATAAAACAGATTTTTTTGCAAAGTAATATTTTATGGTCAAGTATGATTGTAAAAACAACTGTTCAGTTTTGCGCTTTTAAAGTCTCAATATTTGCTCAAAAATACACAATGATTGAGCGTGAAATCATGGTTTTATTTTCAGAACAAGCTAAAAAATTAGAATTAGTTCTTTGACCCGGCTATCGGTTGAGCGGAAATTGGACAAGTTACCAACGGCCTCCTCGGTCACCATACCCTCCTCGGTAACCCCCCCTGTCACCACCTCGCATTCCTCTCCCTCTTCCACGCACTTGAGCCTTGAGAATTGCCGCTTTTCCTCTACCGGCAGTCCCACCCTTTTGCAACCGCAACATTGGTGCATTTTTAAGCATGTCAGGCAAAATCATGAACCGAACTTGGCTTCCTCTAATATAGATGTTTTGAAGTTGCGCAGTTCTTCCATCTCGATATGTGACTGTGACGTCCTGCATTTGACTGTTCATGTTATCTTCCGCTTCTATTAATTTACCGCGATAAACTTCTCCAGTAGCAGATTCACAGGTCACAATGTGGCCTTCAGCCTCGTGCAAAACTTTAATTGGTACACCGATAGACATGATTATTCTGAAACGAACAACACCCGATCAAACTTACAAATTTAAAATTATACCTCGGCGTTGATTTCGCGTGTTCGCGTATATAAAACGATCGCTTAAAATAGATGATACCTAAACCAAGCGCGAATTTGGAAATATGACGGTAATGACCGACAAAAACTTCGAAATAATGATCAAAATATAATATTGCTCTAGTGATTTTCAATTAACGCAAAACAGTTAATTAAAAGGTCTGCAAAATATTCATTTCCCAAAAATTGCCAAAACTGCATTTAAAGAACCGTGGTAAGTGATAAGCACAGAGATGTATCGTCGTTAAATAAACAAAAATGAGAAGGAACCAGACAAGCATGTTAGAATACTATGGTCTAAGTTTATACCCTAATAAGGATACCAAGTTGGTACATATCTTTGGTCTAACTACTAACCATTGTAATCGAACAAGGCAACATGCACTCTAACAGGGCCCTGTTAAATGGTGGTTCATGCTACCAAATTGAAGGAATGTCAAAATTAACACAACATACTGCTATAGTATAGTAACGACGCTGTGCGTGAAGTAATCTGGCGATGTGTTAACGCCCCTTGCGTTTGTTACCAAAAACTACGTAACTGTAAATAAACGACAAAAATGCCGTTATTAGTTTTAAAGTTTCAATTTTAATGAGAGTGTGCAAACCATGTATTAACCCCCACAACCATTTTGACTGTATAGGCCTACTATGTGTCTAAATTGTTGCTCACGCGTGACTTATTTTCGCCTCGCGAATACTACAAGCCAACTTGGTGGGTCTTGGGAGCGATATGTATATATTCCGTCAAATATATGGTAGCGTTGGTGCAATCCTTTCGTATACGATTCCGCATGTGCTGTTCGTAGGTTATACGCCATCTATTACATTGTTTCGAGTGTGTTTCCAATTCACAAGAATTAAAAATGTTTATCCTGTCCCAAATAGAATTATCGTTGACGTCACATAATTAAATAAGGCACAACAAAAATAAAAATGCCAACATGCACTTGTATGTTGTATCCACCGTATTACATGTTTCTAGCAAGTGGTAACATGCAAATCATGTTGGGTCACAAGCGGAATATAAACTCTGATTTGTCGATATATCACAATAACATGTTCTTTAAAGACAATCAGATTGACTCAAGTTTGTCCATTTGTATAATTTGTGGAGTCTCAGTATTACAAGCTGCTCTTTATATAAATGTGTATGATTTGTGAACGAGTTGACAATTTTACGCACCTTTGCGTAAGTAGAATAATTGCGGTTATGGATAAGTGTAACTAGCGCGCTGATAAATTAAATTGGCTTATGCCTATTTTAACAAAATAGCCATGTTGGTTTTAATGAGCTGCACTTGTAATTTATCAATGCTTAATGTCATTTATTATAACTTGCAACTTTACCGCGCAGTGTCGTAAAGAGTCGTATTGTGACACTCTTGGTCAGGTGAAAGGTGACCAGAGTTGTACTCTCATCTGGCCGAATTATTAGCACGACCGATACATACACAGAATTTAATATAACCGTAAAACAAAAGCCCGGCAAAACAAATTAAAAAAAGAAAGGGGACCAGCGCGTTACTAAAGTGCACGAACCAAAATTAGCCTTTAGCTGATTAATGAAATTGTGACATCGGTGGCTAACCAACAAACAAAACGACTTTTGAACATCTAAAACGGGACTGAGTCGATATGCGTGTTGTTACTTACATGACGGGTAGTAAAATCACGTTGCAACATTTACCCACGGTAACCGTCTGATAATACAAACACACTGTTCCACTGCTGAAGTGAAATGTGTTTTATCTGATTTTCTGCTTCAATTTAGTTCAATGCATTGATCCATCGGATTCAGTCGTTGTCAGCAAAGGTCAAGGACACAACAAATTATAATGACGCCAAGTAACAAGGTTCAATACATCTAGGGTAAACAGAAAACGACAAAAAGAACAGAACGCCATTTTAAGAATTTCCTCATAAAGGGTGAGTCGGTGATGTGTTTCAATTATAGGCTACTACTAATCAGGCCTATTTCGGCGATCCATAAATGTCTTAAACGTATTTTAAAATCTTGCGTTTGTTTTACTGATTTTACCACTTTTGCTGTGTTTAGTCGTTTCTTTGCTTTCTAATAATATTTGATTTCTACCGATTATTAAATGTATCTACTGATCATTAAAAAAATCTTGTGATTATATAGGGCATCTTGACCTAACCGACGTATTAATACCTAGAAAGAATCACCGTATATTTTCAGTGGAATATAATTGGATTCAAATCAGCCATTCAATACTAATTCCACAGATTGTTTAATCTTCGGATTGACTGATTTAATATGATGTTCCCGTTGTACGAATACACGACAACTTATACATGGCGTTAATTAGAACGTCCCAGTTTCGTAAATGTACTTTGTTAAAAGAAAAAACACACAACAAATTAAGTTATTTTTCTATATTTGAATTGATATAAAATATTTTCTTATACTCCCTACGAAAACGTACTCCCTATTTTGTTAAGGCCTTCATTAAAATTACATGAAAAAAAGGTATAAAGTGTATTATTTTTGTGTAAAAACCACTACCAAGATTTTTTTATAAAACAAGTAGAAAACTAAGTAGATGCAAAAAATAGTGGAAATAACAGAGTTAATCTTCGTCTTCTTCTTGCAACGTCGTAAGTACAAAATCTCCGACTAACTGCTGAACAGAAATTCGACGATTTGTGGTCGGTCGCTGGATTACTGTCTTTTTGTTAAAGTCGACCTGATTGGGTTGTGTGTGTCGGTGTACCAAGGTAGTTGAGTTTTGCCCCTGTGAATACGCTTGCACCACATCGTGAGTCCTGGCCGGTGCTGACGCTCTTCGCATACGCTGATGGTTTGTCACTTTTCTTGTTTGTCCACTTGGTGTCGACAAAGGTTGCAAAGAAGCGCGTCGGCCATTCTTCGTCGACCTGTGAGACTGTCCTGCCGCGTTGCGATCTTTCTGTCGCTGTTTAAACTCCTATAATGCGTTTAATTGTTAAACAACAGTTTTTTTTTAAAACCTATTGGTTTCGTAAAATTACAACTACTCTATATATTAATTATAATCCTTAAGAAATACTGTATATATAAATAAAGATATATATATATTTATATATATATATATATATATATATATATATATATATATATATATATGTTTTATTAAAAAGAGAATATTCAGGTAAAGATTAAGGTGGATACCTCCACATCTCTCGGGTCAGCGATCATTTTGCGTGCAGGATTGCTGGTTGTTGAAGACTTTTTTTTGCTGAAGCCAACAACTGCTATTCGTCTTTTGCTTTCCATTGTTGCTTTCACAAATTCGCCATTGGACACTATCTTTTATTAAGTTCCAAACTTTTATCCAATGGAAAATGTGATCCTTTTATGGCAATTTATATTGTGACGAAAATTATAAAAACACACCACATTATAAAAAATAAAATACTATAATATACTCTTATTCGTTTTACGTTAACTAAACCTCTAGCATACTATCTATGCGTTATGCCCCGATCCAATTAATCCTACACGATATAAATGCGCAAACACAGATTTGTCAGCATGTCGAAACGAGTTGTGCTATTTTTTATTTGCTTAACTCTCACTTGTGCGGAGAGTTTAATTTAATTTCAAGAATGGCTCTACGCCCGTCTTCAAAAACATGCCAATACCAAGCCTTTATGTGACGTGTACTAACATTCGTTTTATTGTTGGTTGGGACGCACATGTCATAGATCAGAACCAAACCACTTTGTTTGCTTTTGTAGTATCAAATCGCTCTAAACTAACCATAAATGATCTGCTATTGACAACGAAAAGATTAATAGAATCAAATACGTTCAAGTCTGTTTTTGTACATTGTTTGTGTTCACACTAAAACTACTACTTCAATGTCAATACACTCATTTAAAAAACACATAAAATGTTTACATATATACATAATATTTTAATAGTACGATTTAAACATTAAAATCCATTGGCGAAATGTTAAGTATTCCACACCAACAATATCGTGCGCGTGTACTGCATATAACAATGAACTGAGTCACTCAAATCACCTCCTTGCTTAAAAATACTGTAGTATTGGGGTTAAAATCGTATAACTATTACCATAACCTTGATCTGCCTTGTTTTTCTTGTTTCTGTATTAATACTAATATTACAAATGTCCGTTGTAAATACTGAAGCTATTTCCATGGGTGGGTTATTTTATCGTTACATTCCAGAATTTACGTTTTACAATGACTTTATGAACGTCGTTTTTATTTTGTTTGTGTGTTCGCTGAATACGTTCTTTGTTATACCAACGTAGTGCACTAGTGTCTTACTGGTACAAATACTGGTAAGTGGCTGAAAGTGCCAATATTTGTTTCGAAATAAATGTGGCATGACCAATTTTCACACGTCTTCTGGTTAAATTGCTGCAGAGCAAAAAGTTCTACAAATACTCTACTAATTGTAGGCTAGCCCCAAGCCTATCGACTATGATCTACATAATCTAACCTTCTTAAACTAAATTTAAATGGATTTGCAAATTAAAATTTGGTCACTTTTAATAAAGTACCACACTATTTAACCTGATGTTTCACAAATCAAACATTATACCGTACAGCCAGATACAGACCGAAGGCTGAGTAACAAAAAAGCATTCAGGTCGTACGCATAAATCAATTTGTCACAAGAGAGTATCATTGATATTAACGGTTTGTTTGATTTTGGCCTGGAAATAAAACTCACGGAAAACCGCGGGCGTTTGCCTTGTTCTTAATATAGCTGCACCTGTATTCGCTAACATTTCCGACAACGTGTATAATCTAACGTGCAAGGACATGGGTATTTGTGCCGAAAAGGTGCATGGTCCGATAATCAACACATCAAGATTTTTGTTTGGATATTATTGTTTAACAGACGATGATTTGATTCTGATGGTGCCTCGTCAGACTTAAGCAATATTTTATACAAATGCATTTTGAACAATTAAGTAAAGTTGCAATTGCGTCGGAAAGCCTGTCAAATAAAAAAAATAGATAGTCTGACGATGTTCAATCTTACAAGTTTTATTCTTATCTTGCCTCTATAAGTCTATACGGTATCAAAATCAATATTCCAATTAGGTCTGTATACAAATTATTGTTTTTTTAATCCAAGATGTAACAATCAGCACAGGTAAGCATGAGCACATGGCGCACACGTTGATAATATTTATACAATTATACCCAAGAAAAAACGTAATGTTTGTTTTTGAACAATTAGTAATAGTCCATCAAATATCTGCCGCTCTCTTTGATGGCCGTAGAAAATTTATGCGCTGACATCAAAACCGAGCGCGCTGCAAACTGATACATCAATTAAACTGCCAATGAGCGAAATTTTCTCTAATGATATAATCAAGCTTGAAAGGCTTACGATGCAGATATGTGGTAATTGTTTGAATGCACGTCAGGAAAACGCAATTACTTATAAACATGCCAAACCCTATTTCACCACACATGAAAAACAATTAATTAGGCTTTACGACAAGATATTACCCCACGGCAAGACATTTGAACATTTTCCGGAAATTAACACGGTCTTCACGATACAAACCTATTGGGAATTACTCATCATATTTACAATGCGGTTTGGCACTTTGACCGAGCTATAAATCAGGTTCGCTTAATTACCAACGGTAATAGCGAACACCAAATTGTGCGACGGTAAATAACTTGTTATATGGTCTTAGCGTCTGCTGCTAACTCCCCCAGTTAAACTGACGTTTGGATTTGTAATTAACAAGAGCAACAGGAACGTAAACGTTAAAGCCCATGCTTTAACCGTCGTCTAGCGCTGTATTGTCTGTTCTAACCAATCTGATTATCATAATTGCAGGTGGCAAATATTAAACTCAGTCGCGCACTTCATTAGTAACTCATGCGATGTATTGGTATTGCTACTCGAGCTTATATTAGAAGTTGGATAATACTTTTTTATTGCGTGTTTTAAAAACTAATAAAAACGACATTGAAAAAACGAAATGTCCAACAATACATCGTGACACAATAAGGCATTCACACAAAATATTGTTAAGGCATAAAAAAACGAAAAACCTTAATTGATTTAAAAACGTTGATTGATTTAAGCTCTTGTCATGTATGATGATTAGCAATATATATGTTTTAGAAGGAGCAAAACTGTACAGCGGCATTAATTTACAGAACGTGGGTGTTTTAGCAGTTTGAAACATATGCATGATCCAAATATATTATGCAAGGACGGGTCCACACACACGTGTGCAGGCTGTCGGAAAGTTGTAGTTGTTGTTTCTCATAAACTGACTTTCGAGCGTTTGCAAACTATCATGACACAAACACCTTGTCCATCGGAATGCAAGCGTGTAGTTTCGGCCAATGGTATGGTAAAGTGTGAAGAGGCAAGATGTGCAAACAGGGCAATGGAATACAACTGAAATGCCGCGATGTCAATACAGTTGTTAGTCAATCCCCGAAATTTATCTGAGAAGGCGATATATTCAAATCGACATAAAGGCATTTAGCGCGATGAAGTACGCTAATATCCTTGTCATGTCTATGCATATATGTCATGGTAAAAAAACGAAGATTGTTATCACTTTTTGAAATCACTTTCCAAATCTACCGAAGTCATACACTCCGAGATGCTGCAATAGCGCCACTAGCGGAACGCTCAACGTTGTTAAAACAAGCAGCACTGCTACCATAACGCTTACCCAAGCAGGGTAAGTCATTTTTATTACGTTCATGCCGTCCCAAGCATGGTACACGGGGCTTTTGATGAGGTACGACACGATGATAGTTCCAAAGCAAACTAAGAGCAGTATTGGACATAGGAATTGTATGCAAATCTTCCAGTAGGCATTCAGTTGCTGCCCGGTCATGAAGTAAATGTCGTTTCCTAACCTAAAATACGATTAATAAATTATTTAAGGGAAATTTTATTCTGGATAATATGATTAAGGTTATACTTCAAACAGAATAAGATATGAACCACAGAGGATGAAACAATTCACAGTGGTTTCAACAATTCACGAAGTGTATAACACCCGTTAAAATGAAAAAATAAAAGCTTTTACCTTTCTACGTATTGATAGAAATAGAAATCAAAAGTTCAATCGACTTTAGCACTTACCTTTTTATACCGTACAGCAATGCAACTGCAAATGTTTCACAAAGCACAATGTAAAGCAACCCAGTACCAACATAAACGTCATCTAATATTTCGACTAGATAGATTCCCTTCTTCGTTGTTAAAGTTAGTCCAAAACAAAACATCACTGCGGAAATATGAAACATTTTAAAATCACGGGCTACCGCAGATATTAAAATAATATACTTGCAATCTCCAACTTTTAATGTTTTAGCACTCTCTTATGCAACGCACCGCCTGTACAACCTAATGTAATTGCACCTTGGGCACAAGTTGATTAAAGATAACCCCAAATAAATTTGTTACAAAGTGTTTAATTAAATTTATCCCAATGCATCATGGATTAAGGGAAAAACTCGTAAATGACCTGCATACCTGTTTAGAAATGTTAATGTAGTAAAGAACAATCATCCCGCTGATCATTACCACTAGATTAATGAACCGCCCATTTTTTTAATTTAACGACATCTTTGATAATTTAATAAAAATCTGGAAATTAGTTACCAAGTCTAAAATCAAACTAAGTACATTAAAGGTATTCGTAAATAAAGTTTTCACCTATGCAAAGCAAAACTGCTAGTTTGGCTTTAGAAATCTTTACACCAAGGTCTCGAATTAAGGAAACGACTCCCGTAAAATTTCCAAGGACACTTCCCATTCCGATGTTGACTATCATAAAAAAGAAGAGCACCGACCAGAAATTAGAACCGGGAAAATTTAAAATGGCGTCGCAGAAAGTGATAAAGGCCAGCCCTGTACCCCCGGGAATCTAAGATACAAGATGATGCTTTATGTTCTGCAACATAGCTAATTATTATATACATTAGGTTATTAATAAAGCAATACAATACAAGACAATATACCGAATCCAGTTCTTTTTCTGGCGAGCAATCTTTTAAAAGGTCAACTACGTTCCCTTGTGTTGCATTGAACAAGTCAGTCATGTTGAGGGTTTCGGGTGGAAACGTTGCGTTGATGGTAGAGTTCATTTGTAACAAAATATCCTCGTTCCTACAATAAACGAGTAAGATGTAAAAGTTCGAAAGAAACAGTGTATAGTATTTTTAGGGTTGTCGGTCTTAATAAGAAATTTCGCACAATTTAAATGGTTCGTTTACTAACTTTGTTATTTTACCAAAATGTATAGAGTTACAATTCGAGTCCTGTGGGGCATTTTACATAAAACATTTGCACCGAACCGCCTACCTGGCTAAACAAATCTTTGAATTGGTGGCTGCTTTAACTCCCAGGACACCGAAAACAATGAGAGCGACGAAAAGCGAAGTAAGACTATTCACGGTGGCCACGAATAGTGTATCAAACACACAGTTGTTGTGAGTTGTGGTGTAACTGGCGAACGCGATATACGTTCCCTGCCCAAGACCAATACTGAAAAAGATCTGAGCTAAAGCATCCAGCCATGCTGCAGGGTTCTTCAATTTTTCGACCTACGGAAAATTCATTGTAAAGTTTTCTTGATGTACACTTTTATATATATACATATATGTATATATATATATGCAAATGTCCTCATATCAATATATATACTTACGTCAGGCTTAAATAGAAACGCTATTCCGTCTAGGGCTCCTTCCAACGATAGAGTTCTCACTGCAAATGCTGTCAACACCAAATACCTAAAAGTAGAAATCAAGTAAAATAGTAATTGCTTTTAGAAATGTGTGCTGTAATATCCACGCCGTATAAGCATATTGGTACGTTACGGTTATTGTAGTGACAGCCGGTAGGGGTTAATTGTCAGCTGTTTAACTTAGCCTGTCAATCAAGTCAAACAAACGCAATATGTTATGACTTACGGAAAGAACACAGCAAAGTACATGACCTTTCCAGTTGAGGTGGTGCCTTTGACCAGTCCAACAAAAAGTACAAGCCACGCCACAAATGAAGCCAAAACAACCCAACCATTTAAAGCCTCTGAAAAATGATCACATGTTGATGACTTCCATGACTTGTTTTTAACACATGAGTAAAACAGCAGTTATATTCTTAGTTTACGTGTTAAGTAGACCGAAACACAGCACTCAAGCCATACAGCCGAAGGGAATCAATGAAATATAGGTTACTTAAACAAGGGATTTCCTGGAAATTTGATTTAACGCCAATTCAAAAGCTTACACGTTAGAAGTGTTGTTTTGCAGAAAGCACTACAGGCACATCCTGATATAGCTCACACGAAAGCAACACTATTAGAGAGATTTGTTTAAACAACGCATTAAAATTTGTACAAAGGAGAAATTCGGCCGCAAGGTATTTTAAAGACGGGTGAATATAAATACAAGAATTAGCAAAACGAAATTTAATTTTCGGCGAATTAACATGTAGGCTACTTGACCAATCCTGTGATGTATTTAGGATTTGTTGTGTTGCAGCACGAGTCCAATTGAACTCTTAAATTCTAAAACCTTAGTTTTTAAATTGTTCTCTCGTATGTTGGTATCCATTCAAATTGCATCAAACAAATAACTCTGCTCACCTCCTTGATCAATGGACACAGGCACGTCCAGGGTTTCCCGGAACCAAAAATACACGGTAGGTGACGAGGCAACACATTCTTTAACAGCGACCGCAGTATTGTTGAGCCCGGTGTTTACTGTGGGACAAGACCGCCAAGGCAGCGGAACCCGTAAAGAATTCGCGGTATAGTAAAACCCCAACGCAAGTATAACATTGTAATACAATCCAAGAATCAGACACACCTGAGAAAAAAGTAAAGCGGTGGTAAACAGTGATGTTGTTTATCGTCAATAAAATTTAGAAACAGAACTGTGTTATTAATTCTTTGACAGATGGGAAACAGACATCGCTAATACGCGACTAAACCAAAATACGAAGATCACTTTCCGTTTAGAATTCACTTTCCATTACCACGTGTGAGACCTACTGTTATTCTAAAACTAATGTGTTGTGTATTACTGTTATAATAAAACTTATAACTTGGAGATAAAAAAATAAAAATTTAAAATAAATTCCAAAACTTACAACCAAAGATGCCATTCCAATTCCAGTTGTGTAAGGACTAACTCTACTCCATACGCCAATTGCGCCCTTTTTGGCTCTTTGACCCATCGAGTATTCCATTAGTAGGAGTGGGTATCCCACTATTACTAACATTATAAGATAGGGGATCAGGAATGCTCCTATTGGGAAAACAAAAAAAAATATTACAAACACAGTGGCTATTGGCGTGCATGCCAGGACATCAAGGCTGCTTGAAAAATATAATTAAAAATAACATTCTTTGAATGGAAATTAGACTGTCGCAAAAGTTCCAACGCACTCGGCAGGAGTTTTGAACGGCCGGATGTTAGTGCGGAAGTCATCGATTCAACGGTTAAAGCTGTTTAAAGCTCGATGAATGAAGGACTAATTGCATAGGTTTATGTATATGGTACCCTGGTGCTGTACAATTATAGTCAACTTACCACCGCCATGCTTGTGACATTTGTATGGAAACCTCCATATATTTCCAAGTCCAACTGCATTTCCCAATGACGTGAGAATGTACTCAGTTTTATTACTCCAGGCCTGTCTCTCCTGTGTGTCGGTTTTCGCCTTGATACCGGCTTCATTTTCAGCCTCCTCAACGCAATTTAAAACAGTCAACTCGGTGCTGTCGGTTTCGTTGATTTCTTTACAGCGCTTCTTCTCAAGCTCTTGTTTGTCCATGATGCCTGTAAAACGTCACTAATTCTCTCCGTCAGCGGCAACTGTTTCCTACAGAGTCTGACTCGGTCGTCACGCGCTGCTCTAGTTTGGCGTGGTCAATCGCGCTACTATGATCGAAAGCGCATTCGCCTTTTTCCCGAATTGGCTCTGTAAATTTACAAGTTGAGGAAAAAGCATGACTTATTGGCCAACCGTGAAAGTAGGGGTAAATATGTCCACTGTGCATGGCCATTATGTTCACCAATTATTTTAATTTTATATATTGGGTATTCTTTATAAGCAAGATTTTTTAAATTCTGAAGAATGGCGAATCCGTGACAACTAGTACACCATTAAAGATTGATGTATTCGGCTTTTCCCTAACTGTTAGCTTTTTGGCCATGTTAATACCAGCTTTTTTTGCAGTAGCCTATTGTTACATGTCGACTGTAGACCACTTTAAAATTTAATAACTGCACGTAAATAAAGTAGATCCATCATTTATATTCATTTCAACCACAAATAAATTTTTAACTTATAGGTTTTACCGTTATCCAAACAAATGTCGTTACATTGGTTTTGAAACCCCAAAATCCTAGATGGTTCAGTGTGGGCCGAACTCGGGCAAACTTAACATTACTATTTTTGGAATTTTAAGAATGCTTCATCTTTTCATTTTGATCATAGTGAATCGCCGAGCCAGGTGAGCTTTAGCGGGCGCTTTAGAACATGTAAACTAGAAAAAAATCGTGACCCGATAGATCTACATTGGCTTAATTCAACTTCAGAATTTATATCTCTGCTGCTAGGGTTACATTTGTTTATAATCCTTATACTTGTTATAAAGCATAGAGCTAACGGATGTGGAAACACAAGTCGAATTCAATAAAATTACAACTTGAAAAAAAATATATTACAACATAAAAATATTGCAATAGGCTTTATATAATTAGGCTCATGTCACGATTTTTGTTGTTAAAGTGAAAGCAGCAGTCAGCACATATCAAATCATGCCGATGCCACTTCATGTTGTATGACGTCGTTTTGTGACATGCGGAAAGTGCTCCTGAATTCTATTGATTTAGAACAGTCTGTTTTACACTAGCAATTAAGTGCTAGGGTAAAAGTTTACGTTCTTATAGGAAAAGTGTTAAACAGTTTATGTTAATATTAGTTTTAGCAAATACATGCTATCGCATAGTTTTATTTGGCTTGTATAGGGAAAATATTGAACCTGTGTAATGTTAGTAAAATTATACTATAAAGCAACAACACTGCAAATCAGACAATATCATTGTTGCAAGCCTTCTCCATTTAGTGGATATCCCGCGGCGATAAAAAACGTACTTTCCACGTCTAAACTTCAGCTTTGTATATATTTTGCCAGTGTTACTTTATTGTTTTTATTTTGGCAGATATAGAACTTACATGCGATTTCTAGGCCCAACAAAAGTAGCTATTTTATCTGTTTAAAAACAAAACAGCAGACCGACTTATAAACAAATATTATATAGCCTATATATATCCAGGCAGTCAAAGAATAACATGCGCCATGAATCAACGAAATCGGAGATAGGTACAAATCTACATGTAATGAATTCTGAGGTTATTGTAGATTTAGTAGAAAGTCCAGCGCCCGAAGTATCTTCAAATTCGATTTCATTCTATCGATCTATTGTCTCCGGTATCCATGGCCTTGTAAAACCAGAAATGTCGGGGTTGCTGGTTTACTCAACGGGTATATTCATTTGCTACCTCCTGTATGGTCTTATACAAGAAGAAATGTAAGTACACCATTAAACCGTTAAAAACTCAAATATAAGCAGATACCGTGTATAAATGTGATTAATACTACGTGACATTTTAACGGGCTAATGCCACGTCAAGATTTGGATGGCTGGATCGATACGGCCCAGTGATTGCGGTTCGTATACTATAAGAAAGCACTTAAACTCTGCTTGCAGAGGTATGATCTGTAATTCAAATATTCTATCGAACTGCGTTTTCTCTACCTTTTTAGGTTATGGTTTTATTGTTTAATGAAAGTCACCTAATTTGGCGGTTACTTACTTGTCAAAATAAAATATCATAATTATTACCAAGAAAAATATTTTTTTAATTGTTACTTTAATGACTCTGGTTTTAGTGTACACATCGAGTCTGAAGTTAAAATTGTTATTATGGGTCCCATTTGGAAAAATGGGACACATATTGTTTTTGTCCGTTTTTTTTTTTTCTTTTTTTTTTTTTTTTTTTTTTTTTTTTCGTCAAAGGTTTGACAGTCATGGCTTGTGGCTCCAACATCTACCAGAAGGGGTGATGGAATTGCAATAAAATTTAAACATTTGTTAGTGCACATGGTCTAGATATGCAGAAGCCAAAATTTTGGGTAATTTAATTTGGGGAATTCCCCTGAGAGGTGAAAAACCAAAACGGTACTTTTTTTAAAAAAGGGTACCTTTTTTGGCCATAGCGATTGATCGGCTAATCCAATTTTAATTAGATTTGGTAAATTGTAAGAACATTACCCAATGATACAAACTTTAAAAGAAATCAAAAAATTACCTAGGGAAATACCCTAAAAAATACGATTTTGTTCTCAAATCATGATTGTGACAGTCATGGCTTGTGGCTCCGACATCTACCAGAAGGGGTAATGGAATTGCAATAAAACTTTGACATTTGTTAGCGCACATGGTCTAGATATGCAGAAACCAAAATTTTGGGTGATATACCCAGGGGAATTCCCCTGAGAGGTTAAATACCAAAACGGTATTTTTTTCTAAAAATTTAGTTTTTTTTGCGCATGGCGTTTAAACGCCTACTCCAATTTTAATTAGATTTGGTAAAATGTAAGAAAAACATTAGCCAATGATATAATACTCAAGAGAAATGAAACAAATACCTAAGGAAATACCCGAAAAAATAAGATTTTGTTCTCAAATCATGATTGTGACAGGCATAGCATGTGGCTCCGACATCTACTAGAAAAAGTAATGGAATTGCAATAAAATTTTAAAATTTGTTAGCGCACATAGTCTAGATATGCGGAAACCGAAATTTCGGGTGATGAATCTAGGGGAATTCCCCTTAGAGCGTTAAAAACCGACAACGGGTATTTTTTGTTCTATATAAATAGCCTTTTTTGGGCATAGCGCTTAAACGGATGCTACAATTTGAATCAGATTTGGTGGAATGTAAGTGCATTAGTCACTGATTTAACACTTAAAAGAAATAATAAAATAACCTAGGGAAATACCCAAAAACTAGGATATGGTTTCAAATCATGATTGTGACAATCATTCCATGTTGCCCCGACATCTACCAAAAGAAGTAATGAAATCGCAATGAAAATTGGACATTTGTAAGACAACATGGTCTAAATATGCAGAAACCAAAAATTTGAATAATGAATATAGGGGAAATCCCTCAAAACGTTTTAACGTAGAACGTTGATTTTGTGGCCATAGCCGTTAAACGTTGATTTTGTGGCCATAGCGCTTGAACGGCTGCTCTAATTTTATTAAAATTCGGTAAAATGTTAAAACATTAGACACTCTGTGCCAATTCAAAAAAGAAAACATTTACTTAGGTTAATTTCCATGAAAACGAAGTTATGCTCCTGAATTATGATTGTGACAGGCATGCCATATCGCACTATGACATCTCCAACAAGAAGTCGACAAAACAGATTAAAACTTTAAGAATTGCTACATAACATGACTCACTTATGTAAAAACAAAAACTTATCTACTAAACCCAGGGGAATTCCCTGAAACAACGAAAAACTAAATCGGGCTGTTTTGGGAATTTAGCTTTATTTCACTACAGCGCTTGAAAAGAAGCTATAATTTAAAACATTTTTGGTGAAATGTTCATAAATTTAAGACGTTTATTTTTTATTTACCTAAACATGGAATATAAGTTTGGTATGTTAACTATGGGACCCATGCGTTTATGCTTGCAGAAACAAAAACTACATACTCAGTGTATAAAATACAAATTGTGGTTAGGGACCCTGTAGCATGAATATAGGTTATACAACATGTGTTTTACAAATAGTGTTGGTTAAACACGTGGTTGACACTCTCTAGTTTTATTTGCATTCAGAATGCTCGGTTGGCAAAATGGTGACAAGTAGTTTACGGGTTTGATAAGAATTGTAGGATTGTTGGAAATATCATTATACTAACTTAGGATAATGTAAGTGCAGAATTAGGAACCTTACTTGGCCATTTAGAAACATGAAACAATCGATTTCAGCTCGTGCAGAATTGTTACTTTGGTTTAGGAATCCAAAACTTATAACAATTCGTCAAGGGGTTTATGAAATTCCACAAAAGCTAACTTATTATTAGGAGTTGGAACAAATGGAAGCTGAGAACATGTCAAAATAATTACATGCCTGCAAGAAATATCATTGATTAGTTATCTACTTTTTATACAAAATATAACTTAGATTTGTTTATTACTGTTTATCTGTTTTGTTCTTTGTTTAAACAAGCAGCCATTTAGTCAATTGTGTCCCAGGACCTGACAAAAGACATGTAGTTAGTCCGAAGTTTTGTCATTATTGAATATGTACCTCATGTTGTCCTTATCAGTTATTACTGGTTCCATGTAACTCCCCCTTCACACGGTTGTAAGTTTGTAAAACCGCTTTAACTTACTCTTCCATGTTACTCCTCCTTTACACAGTTGTAATGACCACATGTTTAAACATTCCCAGAACTTTCCTTTTCCCACATTATGCCAAGCCTCTTTGTTTTCGAGCAATAATTATTGACAAGAGTTGAGAACCGTGGCTTCTGCAGTAAACAGCTCAGAGAAGCCGCATTTGGTGTTTATTAACTCATGCCCGCACATTGATTTAATCATCATATGCTTGTTGTATCGTATCTGCATTTAATCAAGAATATAATAATGCAGTTTTGGATTGCGAGACTCACGAGTAAAGGTAGCAGCAGAATACCCAAAAACTTAATAAACTGCTACAGACACTTCGTGAAACATCACCATAAATACTAGTGGATTACTGTGTTCAACTTCAAAGTTTTGCACTTTTAATAATTTACAACACACTGTGGTAACTTAGCCAATTTTGGTATTTTCTGGTGCATTTTAAGATACTTTGTGGGTGCACTTGTCAGGCTTTTCAGACTTGCAGTGGCCACTAGTTATTAGACAATAAATATCAAAGATTCCATCAAAGTAAGTTGTTTCCATGGAGAAAGCTTAGTGGATGTCACCTGAAGAAGATTAACAAGTTAAACTAAAACAGTTAACCCTACTATCTATAATATACAACAAACACTGCAATTTCTTTAGCCATCCAGTTGGTATTAGGTAATCTGTTTTACAGCAAAGTGCAATGTAATGCTTAACATCATCTCCTGTTTGCACCGGACAAATGCTTGTCAGCATGCAATAACTGACTAGTAAAGTCCCTATTAAAATGATAATTATCGAAATAACAAATTGCTTACTTTCCCAAGATGCAATTTTTCACCACTTTATTCCTAGCTCCTACGTATGGAGAACGAAATTTTTTTGTCCTTCCACAAAACAAACCTCTGTTCAAATATTTAAAAGAAAAAAATAAATTTATATTTTGTTTAGTATTTATTAACTGATAGGAAATTGTGATTGGTTGAGTAGCCTAATATGAGTGCTTCTCAATCAAATACCACAAAATTGGTGTTCTGTTTTTCGGGAATATTTATATGTTACCTGTTATTCGGATTTGCGCAAGAAAAAATGTAAGTCTTGCAGTGATAATAAGTTAAGTAAATCTTAAGTGTATTAGTTCACCAAACTTAAAATAACCATGCATTTTTAAATTAGCTACATAAAACTAGTTATTAGCATCTATTTATCAAGATTGACCAAATTACAAATGTACCGGTAGCCTTATTTACCACTTTTCAGAACGAGAGGTGAATATGATGGGGAAAGATTTACTTTTTCACAAGCTCTTGTCTTCATTCAGTGTGTTCTTAATGCTCTTTTCGCAAAAGCAAGTAAGAATCCTAGTTTTTTGATAGAAAATTATTTTAACCTTGAATTTGTAACCAAAGTATTACAATATTCTTATCAATTTCTGAGTAAATTACTGAAAATCATAAAACAATAATAAAGAATAGTAATAAGTCATAATAAAAAGTAAAATAATGGCTGAAAGAGCAAAATAGTTTAAAGCTCTGGACAACAGTTACAACATATTCGACATGCTCATTTAATCTTTTTTTTACAGTTATGACCTTTATAACAAAACCAGAACCAGACAAGACTCCAAACACACTGTATGCTGCATGTGCGTTTTGTTACATGGGGGCCATGGTTGCAAGTAATCATGCCTTATTATACATTGCTTATCCAACACAGGTACGTTTACTTTGTTTTGAAATCAAATTCACTATGTACATTGTACATACAGTACTAAACTTATATAGGTTTTAATTTTTTTGCACCTACGTCAAATTTAGTTTTTTTATGTTTTTTTAACGAAAGTTTTATTCGTTTCAGGTTTTAGGGAAAGCATGCAAACCAATTCCTGTTATGATTCTTGGTGTTTTGTTTGCTCATAAGCGCTACCCGTTGGCAAAATATTTTTGCATTTTTATGATAGTTTTGGGCGTTGCTGGTTTTATGTATAAAGATGGCAAAGGCTCCACAGACTCATCTGGTTTATTTGTCATTGGATTTGGAGAAATATTATTGGTAGGTAGCTAGGTTTCAAACATGCCACTACAATAAATAAAGTGTTTTCATTAAAGATTGAATGTTATGTTTATATAGGTTTATTTATTTTAAAATATTTTTATATATGTAACAACTTAACAGTATGGTAAGCAGTACTTTTATACCTGATGCGCACTAACTTCTCCAATAGAGTTTTGCTTTTATCTTTATTATATTACAATTAATGCAGATGGTATCTTTAACATTGGACGGTCTGACTGGCGTAACTCAAGAGCGAATGAGGTCGCATTATATGACAAACCACCATCACATGATGCACAACGTCAATTTGTGGTCTTGTTTCTTGCTTGGTGGAGGTATTTTAAGATTTATCCATATTATTTTATGCTCTTGCAACACATTCGATATTTATGGTTTTTTAATCTAATTAGGTTGAAACATTCAGCAGTGATAGTAACTGAGATTTTCCTTAACATTTACAAAATCATAATTAACTGATTCAGTAACAAATTGGTTAGCAAGTTAATGCTAACTGATGTTCAGCCCTAATCATATTTTTTTACAGATAGAGCAATTGTAGAGATACAATCATTGATTCATTTTTTTTACTTTTTGTTAGTTAACCATTATGAGTATCTAGTTATACAAACAGCCAGATGGTATTAAATTATAGTAAAAAAAGGAAGGTTTAATTATGCTCGTTTCAGGTTTAGTTGTCACCGGGGAAGGGTGGGTCTTTATCCAGTTCGTAATGAAGCATCCTAAAGTCATATCCCACCTGGCGATGTTTAGCTTAATGTCAGCACTCGGTCAACATTTTATATTTCTAACTGTAAGTATATTTGGATTTATAATTTAGAAATGTTTTTGTTCCCTAAATGTTGGTAGTAATTTAATGTGTATTTTCGATCCTTGGGGATAAATAAGTATTGATTACTTTAGAACTAGACTGTACCTGTTTTTTTATTAACGAAAAATCTGTTGATCTAAACACCTATCTATTTCATTGTATAAAAAACTTAGTTTGACAAAATGAAGATTTTATACAGCTTGTTCACCATTTTTCAGGTCGTTACTTTTGGTCCACTAACGTGCTCTGTTATAACAACAACTCGAAAGTTCTTCACCATATTATTTTCTGTTTTAATCTTCGGTAACCCAATGAATACGCGGCAGTGGTTATCAACTATCTTGGTCTTTGCAGGTTTGAAATATATTATTATTTTTCCGGTTTATTTGTATGTTTGCCGGAAAGCAAATAATTTTAGACTAATGTCTTGTCGGTTAGTCCATTATCGTATGTGTCTATCTCGTCATCTTATGAATTTGTAGTTTGTACAGAACTGCTCCTTCTAAAGATACCTCATAGCTGGAACATGTCGACCACTCTGCCCACTCAGTATAAATACATTGATTAGAATTTTTACCAGGTGGTTAGTTCGTTCTCCTGACCACTTTTTCTGCTAAAATGTCCAATGGACATTACCTTAATTTACCGCCAGTATGGGTATAGTGTAATCTGATGAAGTTTACCATATTCTGAGTCATGTCATGGGTAAAATATATTCCTGGCCATTTCTTGTCTCCATAAACTTACTAGTAAGATTTTATGCAATAATTTAGATTCAATGAAAGTAATCCGTTAACAGATTTAGATAAGACATATAGTCATTCATATTTAACGAAAGGTTTTAAAAGTAAAATTCTTTTAAAAATAGACATTTATATGCTGATAAACTTATCCTTGGATTAGATATTTTATTTATTTTTCCTCTAGTTAGAAAATGCATGGATTGTTATATAATGGTCAAGCATCAGGTTACCTTTTACCCACCATCGGGTTATTGGCTGTATAACGTTATTTGAACTATTACGGTGTGAAATACAGTGGCTTTATTGCCAAAAAATGTTGTGCAACTCATTATACTCCAACCATCAGGTTCGGTAAGTCTTAAATTCTTGGTCCAAAATATGTAACTTCTACTCCTATACCACATTATAACCGTCTGCAAAATATGGCTTAGGATTGGGACTGGATTCAATTTTTGGCAAATCGCTGAAACCATCTTTGAAAAAAGACCAAAGTCAATGACATGAGGTGTGCAACTCTGAAATACTGACAACTCCTCCATAAGTGCCAATTTTTCCAAACCACATTTATAAAGAGATTTATTTATTTGTTTGTATTCGTACACTGCGATGTTTCCACATTACCCCAATTAATTGTGTCGTTTTACTAATAAATTGCGGTGGTGAAGAAATTCATTAACAACGATCATTATATTTTATCTCTATGTGGAGGATACTGCCCATTGTTTAAAATTGTTATTCGTCTTGTTTTGCTGTGATACAAGTTGATTTTAATCAATAGGCATTTTTTTGGTTTTAGTTCTGTTTTGTTGAACATTAAAATATAATTAGTTAGTCATATTTAACATTAGAATGTCATTTTATGTTTTATCATTTTGCATGATGGTTATTGCCGAGAACACAAACCCGACGGTGTATATACACAGTATGTTTAACTACGTTCAACAAGGAGTTAAATTTCGGGGGTGATAGCTTTAATAATACTGTATGATGCCGAAAAAATCATTACAACGTATGTAGACCCATCCAAATTTCCCAAAGACTATATGTGCTTAATTTTTTTTCTCCTAAATTATAAACTACTATTATATCAACAGGATGACGTAATGGTTTAGTTCTGTGTTAAACCGAAACACATTAAAAGTTAGCCTGTCGGGATTTACGTAAGTAACCTAGTTTATAGGACGGGATAAAAATATAGAGCAAAAAAACTAAATCGGCGACAATGTTCGTTTATCGCCGATATATCAAGATTAGATTTAAAAATTCAGTTTTAACGAGATTTAAGTATGAAATATGCAGATGCATTTAAAGTAAATATAAAAGTGACCCATACAGGCTAATTGAGGGATCGGCTTTAGAAGAAGGTGTGGCCACTGGCCAAGAAAGCTAGCGAACCGTTTCGAGTCTAAAACCCTTTGGCTGAATGGCGTCGGTGTCCATACACACATGGGAAACCAAATGGACGTAACGGATTTAGCGTACTACCTGTTCAAAGTAGACGGACTCGCAGATAGACCAACTGCATTAGATATCCCGATTGAAACGCAGTTTTTTGTATGGTTATTAGCTATTTTCTTTATACAAGCAACATTTTTATATAGGCTAGGGATAACTGTTTTCTTAAAATATTTTAGGCAAAAGTTAAATTAATTCCTGTTTGTAACAGTTGATAGAACATGATTGTCATGTTTATTACCGTAAAAGGGAAAACCATTGGGGTAAACATACGTGCAATCGTCAGAGCATCTCACGCCCATCGTCGAGTTACCGGAGCTATTGTAGTGTGTTGTGTATATGATTCACACGTTTCTTCAATTTGGTAGAATCGATTAATCTGCGATCATGTGTTAAGGCAAAATTAATCCGCGACCATGTGTTTTTTTTTTTTTTTTTTTTTTTTCTTTTTTTTTATTAAATACGTAAAAAGAATGCAGTATGCAGTTAAGGAATATATATATATATATATATATATATATACGCACATGGAATACAAGACTACGCACATGATGACCATTTTAAATGATATTGAAGCATTCTGTTATTGTTATATGCAATGTGTTTTTCTATCACTTGAATATTTTCAATGTATTTAAGTACCATATTAATGTTAGGGTTTTCTTTTTGTAGACGTGATCTATAAATAATAAAACGAGCACATAACAACACCATATTAATTAATTTTTCATTTTCAGGGAAATTGGTCCCGAACAGTTTAGCGGCATTATTAATAATAAAAGGCACTCGAAATTTTGCACAAATCCATGAGTTTACATTTTCCCAGAACGTTTGCACTTGAGCACAATCGCAAAACATATGTAATGGGGTTTCCAGTTCGTGGTTGCAAAACGTGCAACGGTCAGATTCTGTTAAGCCAAATGCAAATAGGGCGTCGTTCGTTACAATCGCTCGAAGATTTATTTTAATTTGAAAGGATTGCAGTTTTGTTTCTGTGGTGCATGTGAAGTTCCTTGTGTAGGCCTAGATATCGATCCATTCTTCGATATAACCTCGCCGTTTAATTCTTTTGTCCACCGCACTTGTTGTTTATATGGTTCTTTTAAATTTTCTTTGCAGCAGTACTTGTAGATCGCCTGTGTCGTTCTTCCGTGTTGTTTGAGGTGATCTTCCAGAATTTCTTGGTAATCCGACCGCGACCATGTGTTCGTTCAGTGCTTTGCCCAAGGACACAACCGACACCTAGCGACCGTATCTTCAACCCTTTGGCTGAAAGGATACGCAGTTTGCCTATTGGTGGTAGTGACTGCGGTGGCAAAATAGTCCAGACATATGTATTATTAGTGGCCTTATTTTAATAATTCACATCGAAATATTGCTAAATCATGTTTTATCATATATACATCTTGATACAATTATTCTCCCCCCCCAAAAACATACTTTTGAATCAGAAGGAAAAGCGTTGAGTTTACAATCCACCCCACCGCACCTTAAAGGACTTGTGGCGGTTCTCATTATTTGATTTGTTCAAGATTGTATTTGTGTGTAGCCTATTGCTTGCACTAGACCGGTCCTTGCGAATCCCAACTAACAGTTCTCAGCCAAAACCCCGATAATTCGCAATCCGACTATTTACAAAAGGTTTCTTTATAGTTAGATTGCAAGTTGAGACAGTACACTACATACGGTTAAACTGGTTTGTTATACAATGCATGCCTGGAGCTGTACTGAGCGGGACAGTGATGCTTGGGTCCGTATTCTAGAACGCGTTTCTGATACAGGTTTGAAAAAATATGCCGACCACACATAAACGCTTATGGTATAATATGTTAAAAAGATTAGATGGGAAGTATCTAACTTAATTGAATGCGCAAAAATATTACACAAGCCGCGAATCCACTACATAATAGCCCCCTTTTACCCTCAAAACTTAAATTTTGAAGACTAATAATCTATCGTGCTGGGGTCTATAGATTATAGTAGGGCGAATTCGGGACTAACGAATGGTGGCGGGAAAACTAATTTTTTTTAATATATCAAATAGGTCTGGTCTGCTCGATGGTAGAATGTGGATGATGTATTTGTAAAATAAACTGCTGAGTTGCTCTAGGTCCAGGGCCTATGAAATAACTATAAGGTTATTCGCTATGCAAAAAAATTGGTGGTCCATGTAGGGGGCAAATCAAACCAAAGCACTATTTAAACACAAATCACGCTATAGACATAAAAATATTCCATACTCGTATAAAACTTAGTCAGCGTGAAGCATTCTCGACACACAATAAACAGACATAGCCTACAATATAAAATAGTCAACTGTATACACTCGACCAAATTGTCGAAAATGTTGTTTTCTTTAAATGTAGGCCTACTGCTCACGAACGATTATACTTTTATAGCGGAAATGTCTTTTGGCGATTTCAGCACTTCATTTGGACTTGTTTGACTTCTTTGTGGCTGGCGGTGCGGTCTTTATTTTAATGGCTTCTTTGCAGTATGCCGTGCGGTGTTCATTTCAATCTTGTGGCAGGCGGTGCTCTGTGTAATTTTATTGGAAGGTTGCGCTAGTTTAACATCACGTCGGGTTTTATCGGTGTGTCGGTTCTCATTAGTTGCTCAGTTAGAGTTTGTATATGCGCCTATTGCTGGCACTAGATCTGTCCTTGCGACTACCAACCAACAGTCCATAGCAAAAACTCCAATAACTCGCAATCTGACTGTTTACCAACTGTTTCTTTATTGTTAGATTGCAAGCTGAGACAGTACAATACATACGGTTAAACTAGTTCGTAATATACATGCTGGTTTAAAAAATAAAATATGTCGACCGCATGAAAACTTTAGGTATATGATAAAAGGATTAAATCGGAAGTATCCGTGCGGATATTATTATAGCCGATTGGAAAGCCAGAGAAAATGATTGACAGACCAGATGATACAGGCACAGCTGTACATGCATTACGGGCTCACTTCAACAATTTTAACAAAACTTAATATAATGCGCAAACAATATTAAACAGTTGGCATCAAATGGCAAAGAAAAAAATATAACAAAACAATTGTATAATTTCTGTAAAAATATATAAATTGGGTATAAAAATAGAATAGACATATTTTAATATCATCATTAAATTTAACATTTCTTGTTAAGATCATTGTTACATTTATCTCAAACATTTTTTGAGTGTAAAATAGAAAATCATTAAGAAAGACAGTTTTGACTTATTGGGTGTCCTCCGGGGACATTTTTACAGAAAAATAAGATATATCTTCGTAAAAGAAAACATAGCCTTTAAGGCCGATGCACACTTAGAGCGATTGTAACACTAGCCTACTTTATTTTTAGACCCAGTTCATTTTAAACTGGGGTATGGCGCGAGGTGATGTGACCCTATTTAATACGTGGTAATGTAATTACATTCGAAATAAATATAATTGTTGGGACAAATTTAAGTTTTTTTTAATAACACTAAGCAGTTTCCCGCCTTCCTCCTACCCCGCTTTCCATCTTAGTTTTAAAGCAATGATATTAAAGCAAACACAAACATCTTAACTTCAAAGCAATAATATTAAAGCAAATACAAACTTAGAGGCAACTTTTTAAAAAGTAAAGAGATCAATCTTAAAAACTGAACACGCGCAATAGATCCGTCTCTAATAATAGCTCCCATAAACTGGGGAGTTGGCAGATCCATCCCATCAATTTTATGTTCCGTCACAGTGATTGCGTCCAATCCAAATACTTAACGCCGAGTGGGAATGACGTAACGTAACTATTCTCTTTAGTTTGAGAAAACCAACAAATGGAAGTTTTTAGTCAACATTTGCATACAATGAACTGTTAAAGTGAATTTAAATAAATGATTTACCTTAATACTATATCCAGAAGTACCCAAATACCGCTCCGATACCGGTCGTTTTTGTCGGTAAGTATCAATCAAGTCAAAGGCCTAATAAGATCGTTACGCGCAAATGCCTGGCCTGTTTTCTGTTTATCTACAATGTTTATTCTTTGTGTGTTTCTTCCGATACGTTTTAAGCTATATGTTACTCTTTATCATAAAATAAAGATATAATGTATCAACCTCTTAGATTTTCCATTCCGTATACGTTATTAAATCTTTTTTTATTTTGCTGCCCAATCTTGACTCAAAGTAATTAAAGACGGAAAAACAATAGGATCAAGGCCCCACTGCCCCAAAATGGCTTCTGCATCCACAAATAATAAGAGGCCTACGGCGGACAAGCTTCCCTCCCTTGTACTGGAGCGAATATTTTCATTTTTGTCGCTGGAAGAACTACAGTCATGCTCATTAGTGTGCAAATCATGGTTTCATTATTTAAACGACGGGAATAATGATGTATGGAGGTAACTGGTAAAACTTGTTAACTTTGATTAATTCTTATTAATCTGTAGTATCAGTACCGATATTTTGAACTGTTATGTTTAAAATACCGGCTTGACGTTTATATATATATAATGAGCAAGAACTGGGAACTGTTCTTTTTAAGATAAAAGGTTATGGGTAGAAAATAGCCTCTTACAAATGGACTGTGTTTTTACTTTATGCGACTTGATTGAATCAATTTCCAAACCACAACAAAATCAATGTCTCCAGCATATAGAAAAGTAGTATTATGATAAAAGTATTATGATAACTGGTGATACAAACAGCAAAACTGTTTGTATGCTGATACATAATCATAAAATCAATTCTCAGTATAATGTGGTAATAAATAACAAACCTGCCCAACAAACCAATATTATTTGTTATCTTGGTGAGATACTGGATCATAAGCTAAAATGGGATAAACATATTACTGGTATGAATCTTTGAGAGAAATTGCCGAGAGTTTTGGGTGTTTTCTATAAACTAAAAAGGTACGGTATGTAAAACAAAAAACTCTCAGGTGTTGTTATTTCTCTTTATTTCATAGCCATTTGCAATAGGCTATTCAATTATTTAGTGGGGAAAGGCTAACACATCAACAAATCACCCATTAGAAATGTAGCAAAACAGAGCTCTTCAACAGATTTTATTTCGATCTAACATAGATCAAGCTGCTTCTTATATAATGAATTAAAAATTATGAAAATTTACGATATTTTTATTCATGAAATTTTTTCATACCACTTGATGCCATGCATAAATTGACAAAAGGATATCGATAAATTTTACCACCCTAGAGTGCATACCAATTATGAAATAAGCATGCTACAATTATCTTGAGCTACCGGTATGTTATTGGGGTAAAATACCAAATAACTACAAGTGCATGTCGTTTAACTTGTTTAAACTTCGGTATAAACAATATCTAGTTCAAATGTATTAATTACGGGCAATACAATAGTCTTAATTGTCACACTCACTCTTAATTTTGCAATAATATCTGTTTATAACTTAATATTTTGTTTTACTGTAAATTAACATAAAATGATATGTTTATTAAAGGTTTTGGCCTGTGCAGCATTGTATTTCCTTTTTTATTATTATTTATTAACTAAACACAAAGGGTGCAGCTGACTCGGTGACTTTTTGGTCTTTCGCTGCATTCTTTGCTCTACATTACTACACATCACTGTATATATTGTTGTTGTTTGTAAAATTGTGATGTAAAAATTCAGCTATTTCTTTCATCTGGAAATATTCAGTATTGGTATCATTTTCCTACATTTAAAAGTGTATAGGCCTATTTTGATATCAAAAAATTATGCAGTACCTGTATCATACCTTTAATTATCATAACTCACATTTTTATATAATTGCACTGATTATTTCTTTGCTTATGAACAAATTGTTAACAATATTTTTAATATTTTTATTTTAGGTTGCAGTGTGTGCAAAAACTTGCCGAAGAAGCATTAAAATCGGACCTATTATCAAGTTTACCAACGTATAAAGAAAAATTAAAAGCATTTCACCATTCTTGGAGTGCAAATGATTGTTCAGGAAATATCTACATTAAACCCGATGGGTTCACACTTCACAGAAGGTGGGCTAGATAACACACTAAATTTTAGTGCAAAGTTACATTTCTGTTTAAAAGAAGTGTTTATAAAAACATACCTTATTTGTATTGAAGTTCAAGCCACTGTAATATGATCACCAATATTTTTCTAGGCCGGAAGCCCAATGCACAGATGCGGCCCGGGGTAAAATAGGGTTTGAATCCGGTCGTCATTCATGGGATATTCGGTGGAGGGGACCAGTTGGCACTGTAGCCATGGTGGGGGTGGCTACTAAAGAAGCCCCACTTAGAGTAGGGGGCTATAAACCCTTGCTAGGTTCGTCCGATCAAAGCTGGGCGTGGAATTTAGTAGACAACCATTTATTCCATGGTGGATGTAGGAGAGACAGCTATCCCAAGTGCAATAACCCCCCAAAATACCAGGTTGGAATGTTTAATGGTGTATTTTTGTTGCTGGTAGTCTGTGGAGTCACTGTTTTTACAAACTTATAAGACAAACGTAGTGAGTCCGTGTCCATATGCCTCAAACTTCCACTTTCATTAAACGAAATATAATGAAATTTTATATATATGGAATTGTATTGTAATGGAATTTGATTTACATGGAGTGACATTACATTTCTATTTTTGTCCATACTTTTACTTAGTAGTGTAATCATTTCAACAATACCATATAACATTTATGTCATTGCATGTCCAAATCACTGATTTTGAAATCAGAGGTGCCAAATTTTGGTAGTTCAACTTTTGCATGTCAAAATCTAAAGTGCCGAATTTTGGTACTTCAACTTAAGAAAGTATTACTAGATTTGATTCATTTTAGTGACGTGAAGTAACGGAAATGTTTATCTTTGGGCTTGGGCATTAATATTTTATGGCACACTTTATACAATTAAGTCAATAGGGGTCATTTGTGTAGGCTACTCTGTGTAAGCAGTTTTGAAAAGCAATATACCATTACTTAATTGTTACCAGTACTATAAAAATCATACACAGATGTAATTGGTGTATTTTGTGCAGTATTAATCATGGCACCTATCTAATTTTTAAATAAAACCATTTTTTCTAAATATAGGCTATAACATATATAACAATATATATACAACAATACTGCTTTGTCTGGTTAGAAAGTTATCAATTTTAATATATACAAAAGACGAAGTTTATATTCAAGTTTTAACTAGGAAAGGATTTAGATTATTTTTTAATTTCTACAAAAAAATGGAAATTAAGTGCTCACAATGGAACAAAAGAAAAAATTATCACAAAAAAACGTTTTTTTAATACTACGCTCAAAATGATTTTTTTAAATTAATGTCTAGAATCAGTTTCGATTCTTGGGATGTCCCGAATGTAATCTTACCAGTTATTTTTTTTACCTTTTTGGGGGGGGGATTTGAGTATCTTTACGGTTATAGTCCACAATTTGGTTCAAACACTTCATTTATAGTTTATTTCAAAGAAAAGTAATAAGATAAAGCAATATGGACTTAATAGTAATCTTATTTTCTATTCTAACATTTTTTATAATAAGAAAACGAAAAAAAAATTGGCATGGGTGGACCTGTAACATGAAGTTAGTGACGTAATATTATTTTTGATGACATCATCAAACCAAAATTAAAATATAATTGTTGGAAATTTGTTTCTGAGTAACTTTATAAAAATAAGATAGGCTGTATTGTCAACAGATTAAAAACTATAACATTGTATATGAAAGAATATGACGTGGACCCCCAAATAGTGACGTCATCAAAAAATAAAAATTTTAGCAATTTTGAAAATTTTATTTCGAACAACTCTAGTGTTGAACATTCTGCTCTAACTATAACACGAGAGGCGCTAGAGCACTACAAAGCGGACTTGGTCAAAACGCGCAAACTGCGCAAAAACAATCTCGTGTAAAGGGTTAACACAAATTATATGAAAAATGTTTTTTGTGTTCATTTATCTTAGAAAGGTATCGTATTGATAGTTTAAATGTCCTAAATTTGGAAAATATACTGCACCATTAATAACAAACCTCTCATTTTTATGTTTGTGCATACCGGTATGTGACAGTGATTAAAATATTTACCGTTACATCA
>CH003046.1:0-11421 GCA_000149265.1 Ciona savignyi
CAGCGCGCCGGTGTTTTCGTTTAACTGTGAAGCTTTGTAATAGCAAAGCTGTTACTTCCGCGGGTGAAGTAACAGGTTGCTATAATATTAAAGTTACGCGTATCGTTAAATAAACATACAGTTTATGTCCTCTAGTTGTAATTGGCGATCATGGTTGATACGGAACGGTGATTGATACGGTTACGGAACCGTGGTTGAGATTGATACGAAGCGGAAGGTTGATACGGGTTTTCGCATTAATTAAAATAAAGGAACCATTTAAGGATAGCATGCACAGCTTGATGACGCGACAGCCATCGAACTTCACTCAAAACGACAATATCGTTTCATCAAGAATTGCTGCTAGGTCCTCCATTTTACTTTTCTTCACAGTGGATCGAGAGAAAGTAGTATATACAGTTCTTATAAAGGTTTCTAAATCTCGCATAAACGGCACATCTTTCGAGGCGTTATCAATACCTAAGTCCTCTCTTGTGCCACGCAGTGTTGTTCTGTTAGGTGTGGTATTTGTCGTTTTAACAAAGCTGCAACTCCGTTTCGTTTAGCTAGCATTACGGAGGCACTATCTGAAGTTAGCATAACCATTCTCTGCAAGTCTAGCCCATGTATGGAATAAAATTTAGTAATTGCCTCAACAATATCGTGAGCAGTGCATCCTGTCAGCTGAATAATTCCACCAAACACAGTTAGATAGGTTGCGTCGTTTTCATTCCGATATTTAATATAAAGAACAGCATTTTGTGCACTGATATATCAGTGCTCTCATCGACTATGAGCGTGTGAAAAGCTGACTTTTCAATATTTTTCATTGTCTCATCCTGCACTACTTCATTTATTGAATCTACAAATTCAAACGCATAATTTTTGCTGCGCCAGCTCTGTGGCATGCTAACATACTTTGCCATGTGGTCGTGAATTTTTTGAACCAACAGCATTGATGCATGCATTCTGATGGCGAGCAAAATATTGTCAATGAGGATTTTAATGCGTTCCGGGTCAGATTTTCTTTTAAGCGACAATTCATTCCGTATCTCCCGATCTTGTACACTCTCACATAATAAAGTGCCGATTTCTTTACCTTTCCGACGTCTTTGTATAATTTTAACAGCGTTCAGATGACTTTTATGTTTAACATGGCGTTTAAGGTAGTCCAATTTCCAGTCTCCCCATATTTTGCCTTCCGAAAACTCGGCTCCGATTTTGGCCTCACATCATACTTTGCATTGAAGCCCATTCACGGTCGAAAAACAAAATATTTTATCTATAGTTTCACATCTCGATCCCCAGTTCGCACGTACTCTGACAGCCACTCCAACTTAAAACAAACACATTTCTTTTTCATAGATTTTGCGGATGTGCTGCTGTTGCTGCGTTTCGCCATGACTTTTTTAATTTAACCAGCGTAACTATAGATTAAAAAAACATAACTAAAACCTACAGTAAGCAGTTACCGCAAACTATATTCGGTAATGTCCAACTAATCCTGGATTACTAAAACAACATCTGACAATAAATAACAGACAACTAATTACTCAACTGTAGAAAGACTACTATAGTCAATAAGTGAATTTCAAAACATTCGCGAATGTCTTACATACGCTTCTATGACGTAATAGACGATAATCAATACGGATAATATGACACGTTAAAATGGGCAAATTTTGGCACAGTGTGCATTTTTTATTAAGTTTTTTTAACCCATTTACAAACAAATTATTTTGTGCTCGATTTGGATTATTCTGTGCGCGAACAAATTGAAAGACGTGAGCGATTGCGCACGCCCGTAGCTTAGAGGGAACATTGCATATCAGTAATTTACGGCTATATATATAAAATAATAAACATCACACACTTACCAAACTTTGCCTCTAAACGGGATGGAAAATACGATATCGGATAAAAATGGTATGCTGCAGTCTGTACGGTAACTGATTCGAAAAGAAAGAAAGTTCTAACATGCGGTCTAGTCTAGTACAGGCATTTGCCAAATAAACTGCCATTGTTACGTATTTCGGTTATGACGCAATTTATAATTTACCATAGACATCAATAAAATATATACGCAAATGAATAAATAATGGGTCGAGATATCCTACAGAAGCAGTGCTTCGTGAAATAAAGGTTTTGATTATGCATATTTTAGCTGTTTTGTTGGGAAAAGGTTTCAATGTACAAAGGGGTACCAGCTCAAAAATTTTAGGTTTAATTTATGAGGGTTTTGGTTAGGTTGCAGATCCAAGCTTCAATTTAAAATAGTAAAAAAATTAAGACTTTCTGTTGCAAGATTTTGAGTGACACCGACAGCCCTTTTAGTAGGGTGAGTTTGTATTGGAAAGATAGGGAGAATAACTGGTTAAACGTCTTCGACAGCAATTCGACAGCAAACATCTGTAAATCATAATATGGTTCCGATTTAATGTTTTTAAAATGTCTATGTTAACTATTGTGAGGTCATTTTCGTAATAATGAATATGTTTTATAATTCGGTGAACCTCGTAGTTTCCTTTCCTTTTTGTACTGATGCCTGTAATGACACGTATGTTTGCTTACTGAATTTATCGACCTACGGGAAAACAGTTGGTAAGCTGGTTGTATTTTAATAATTGCTATGTGTGTACATTTATGTACAAATATTGTAATAGAAAACCGCTCAACGCATAACGTCCAGTCAAAAAGAAACCACCCATCAACCATAGTGAGATTTGCAGTGTACGAGTCAGCGCGTTTAAACTGTTCCGCATGTTAAGGACTCGGGTGTAAGAATGTCGCACCAGAAGGAGGCTTAACACGACTAATAGGTTACGGCCGTATGAGTTAGCAATAGCTTACTGCAATGTAAAACAGAATTAGTACGTGATTGATGTTAACATATATTAATAATTATTTTAAATTACCGGTTTATTTATTTGTTCGCATTTTAAATATCTTGTGGGTAAGTGCGACACATTTAAAACGTAATATGCAGTTTAAAAAAAGAGAATCGGTATCCAAAAAAGGAAAAAAAAAGTCGTCAACGGACGGACGTCGATAACAAACAGCTTCTACCTCGATATGTATATTTGTTTAGCTGTTTTATATAATGGTAATATGACTTTATTTACTTGTGTTTTCTTCTTTTGGTGATTTTCCGTGGTAACAAGAAGGTATTACTAAATAACGTATTTAGGCATACTTAACTTTTTTGACATTCGATTTTCTGGAGCTGATTGCCTAAATTTGAATAAGTTATGTATTCTGCAATTTGGCTTTTATGTTTACGTTCATGTGCAAAAGTAACTTTGCCATATAGACTTCAAAACCCGAATTTACAACTCGAGAGTGTCAACCACTTGCTTAATCACCACTGTTTGGAAAAACATCTTGTTTTCTACGTTTGCGCAAGCAGTGTCCCAGGGAAAATTTTACACACCGAGTATGCCGTTTGTTTCTGCAGACAAACAAGAATTGGTTTGTGGGTAACCAAACTTCTTTACGATGTTCATTCTCCGCACTCGTAAACCACTTTTAATGGCCTCGTTTATCTCGCGAAATGAAAGGATTCAAAAGTCAATATCAAAGTCAAAGCCATTAATCATTAATGTATAGCATTGCTAACTTTGTCGAATAAAACAGATGATTGTGTATAAAAACCTAGCTCGCCTACAGGTCTATTCTTGACTTAATCCAGCATCTATAGCAAAAAAAGAAAAAAAAATGAAGGTCATTTATGCCGGTTATGCCAAAACTGGAACTAAGACCATGGCAGCAGTGTTCCAAGAGTTTGGGTACAATACATACGACTGGCTGGAAAATTCTTGGTACCTGGGAAAGGAATGGCGCAAACTAATAAAATATGGAGGAACAGCTGAGGACTTTAGGAGGATGTACAAAGGCGTTGATGCAGTCGTCGACAGTCCATGTTATCTGTTTTGGGAGGAAATCTTAAAGGCTTACCCAGACGCCAAAGTAAGATCAGCATTTAGGACATCTACTCAAATAGGACACGATTTATAATTGCACTGTGTACAGATTGTGATTTCTATTCGAGATGAGGATTCTTGGTACCGAAGCCTTCTAACTCAATTGACTTCTATGCATTCTGATCCTTTGTATATAATGATGCAAGTTTTGTCGTATTCTGGATGGCAATATTTTCGCTTCGCAGAGTCTACCAGTATGTAGAATGTTTTTCCTATTCGATATTCAGTTTAAGTCGATACCGGACTAATTAATGTTGCCATAGCATAGGATTCTGTTGTAACGAAAACTACTTTTTAATACAAAAAATATTTTTATAGAGCAAGTAGTTATATGTTCACGCCGACGGTGGCCTTGGTCCAAATTTAATAGAAACGAGCTTGTGATGAAACGGTTATATAGAACCCACAACGCAAACATCCTTCTTGTAAGTCTGCAAACATACATTAAGTTCGCAGTTATAACACTACAACATTTACTGCAGAATGCACCAAAAGACAAGCTGCTTGTGTACAACTTTAAAGACGGATGGGCTCCACTGTGCGAATTTCTTTGCGAGGAGATTCCTGATAAACCGTTTCCTCACGCAAATGCGCGTGCTTCCATTATAAGGGATTACATGGAAAGCCATCCTATCATGATTAGAATGATGAGAGAAATGAAGTTTTCCCTTGGATTGTTGGCTTTGCTTGGCGCCTACGGCGGGTACACAATTTACAAAAACCCAAGTTTGTTTAAACTCGGTAGAGGTTTATTTTATTGTTGTTGTGGCTTACTTGTAATAATTTAAGGTAAGCAGACGTCAGCGACATTTTGTAAAGTACGGATCATTCTTGGCAATTGTCCTTGTGTCCACAAAGTGCATTCTAATTGATATTACAAATATCTGATGTGTAAGTAAGTATGAGCACAGACGCAGTTAAGATGCATTGTAGTGACATTCGCAGCTTGTGTCATATTTGTTGCACATTATATTAAGTTTTGGTAAATTTATTAAGTAAGCCATTATTGCATGCTGCACAGTTATGTGCCCCTGTTCCACAAAAACCTTTGTGCCTCATTTCCTGTGTTTGTTAACGGGCTATAATCCCCGAGTCATAAATATGTCAAGCATACGTTTTGTGTATAAACTCATTTTATTATATTAGTATCAAAAACGCGTTTTGGAATAAGGACCAAAATAAATCGCCTGCTTGGAGCGTGTCCCGGGCATGTCCAGTCAATCAGTTTAACTGTATTAGTTTATACGATACAATAAAGAAACCTTCCGAGACGGAGTCCATTCGGAGTCTAATTAGTTGGAGACTCAGGTCAGATTGAGTGCTATATAGGTATAAGCACACCAACCGACCATAAAATCACCTGATTCTCCGCAGCATCTTGTTACCTTAAAATAATATATTTAACTCAGAATTAGGAATTAATGAACCATTAATAAAGAACAAACTTATACTGGATTTCTTTTTGATACTGCAGAGACCACGTGTTTAAACTACATCTATTTGTAAAATAAAATTTGTATGCTATATGTTTATGCAAGCAGCGTCGCTAACCACATTTGATGTATTTTGTGTAGTATTTAGTTTGTTTCTGCAAGCAGAAACGAATAGGTCAATGAGGTAACAAACCGATCATGTTATCCATGTTCATTTCACTGCACTTCAGGTCCAAGTTATCTTACAATCCAGAAAGTTTCAGGTTCCGAAATGGTCACTAGCTAGCTGGCTGTGTCCTTGGGCAAGGCACATAACGGACATTGCCTGAAGCCAGTGGATTAATGGGTTATAGCCAATAAAGGAACGTGTGAATCATACACAACATACTGCAATCGCTCCGGTAACCCGACGGTGGGCGCGAGATGATCTGACGATTGCCCGTGTGTTAATCCCCTTGGTTTTCCCATTTACGGGGATAAACATGAATATCCTATCTTATCCTATTTACAGATGTTACAGTGTTCATGAAATCGCTGTTCGTGGTTTGCATTAGATTAACACTAGGCTACTTCAGTATGTGCTGGGCAGCGTGCCGGTGTTCTTGTTTAGCTGTGAAGTTTTTTAATAGTGAAGCATTGCTTTGTGAAATCAAAAAAATTGCAGGGTTTGGTATTGTTGCTGACACCCGATTCGTTACGGATTAGCCCATAGTATGGGACATGGTTTGGTATGATTAGCGTATGGTATGCAGCCATGGTCGTATTTTCATACCACATGGTATGGTGATTAAGCATATTATGGTTGATCGCGCTATTTTGTAAAATCATCGCAAGGGTTACGCAAGACCTATTTTCAGATTAAACAGTGTGTGTCAGCGTAAGTTTTGGTGTACCCTAAAAAGCTTCGGAGGATTAGTTAGAAATCCATCTTAGCATGTTCAATTAGGCAGTTACCGTTATTTTGGTGCGTTAAATATAAACTTATCAAAAGTACCGGTACTAGTAAAAATAAGCGACCGTTAATACTGGATGTGTTTCTGTCTAATACTGGGTGAGGTTGTGCGGCAATACTGGGTGAGGTTGTGTGCCAATACTTGGTGAAGTTGTACGGCAATACTGGGTGAGGTTGCACGACAATACTGGGTGGAGTTGTGCGGCAATACTGGGTGATGTTGTGCGGAAATCGTGGGGAAGGTTGTATGGCAATACTGGGTGATGTTGCATGGCATTATTGGGTGATGTTGCATGACAATACCGGGTGAGGTTGTACGGCAATACTGGGTGACGTTATACTGCAATACCGGATGAGGTTGTACGGCAATACCAAGGGAGGTTGTACGGCAATACTGGATGATGTTGCCTGGCAATACTAGTTGAGGTTGTGCGGCAATACTAGGTGAGGATGTGTTCAATACTGGGTGAAGTTGTACGGCAATACTGGGGGATGTTATGTGGCAATACTAGGTAAGGTTGTACCGCAATAAATGATGATGTTGCATGGCAATACTGGTTGTTGATGTTGCCTGGAAAATATTGGGTTTAGTAGACAAGTTTCTGTTTTTACATATGTGGGTCATGGTACGTAACAATTATTGATATGGCATGCCCGTCACAATTATACATGCCAGTCAAACCTTTAACGAAAAAAAAACGGACAAAACCAATATGTGTCCTATTTTACCAAATGAAACCCATAATAAACCGGGTATTGAAAATAATTATCAATCAATGTTGACATCAATCACGCATGAATTCTGTTTTAAATTCCAGTAAGGTATATCCAACTCATACGACTATAACCTATTGGTCGGATTTCTGTCGTTCAACCAATTATTTTCCCTATCTCTCCAATGCAAACTGAAATTACACAAAGGGCTCTCAATCAAAATCCTGCCATAGAATGTCTTAGATTTTATTTATTATTTAAAATTCAAGCTAGGAAATTTTTAGCTGAAGATAAACAATTAACACCTTTATTTTAAAAAGAACTTCTCTACTATTACAAAACTTTACAGCTAAACTAGAACACCGGCTCTGCCTAGGTACAAACATTCGGGAATCACTACCATTGGAACTCGCCCAAACAAATTAAACACCGTGATAGGAGAGGGCCACATGTTATTTCTAGCCGCACATGCATCGAAATTTCTTCTTTTTAAAAACTGTTTAAATCTACAATAAGCTTGACGCAACTGCATTGGTAGTCATATCATCTAAAGTAATGTTATTCTAATACAAACCACCCACAGCGGTATTAAGCATACAGACTTGCACTTTTTAGTTTTACTTCACCAAATGGATAATAAATTCTACCCAAAATGATTTTATACAGGTAAACGCCATACAAATGAGAATTACACCCAGTAATGCAGTCGATTGACCTGTGTTCCGCTGCACCATGCAGCTCCATTTTGTTGATGGTCATCGCCATTACTTGATCACGTGGACAAACGCAGAGCTGAATGACGTCTTAGATCTCCGATTGTTGAAGAACAAAAGGACAGATCTATAGCGCTTGACAAGATGCTTTGTGTTTAAAAAAAAATGAGCTTCTGACACGAATATTTTTTGTTAACTGTTCTTGGAAAGGAAGATTAGTTTGGTAATTGGACCCATGCGTTTATGGTTGCAGAAACAAAACTATGGCAGTACGGTTGAAACTTTCTAGAATGTTAGATAACTTGGACCTAGCGTGCACATGTCTGACAACTACATATATTGTGTAATAACCACTGATAACAAGATCGGTTTGTTACCTCAGGGACCCATGCGTTTCCGCTTGCAGAAACGAACTACAAACTATATAAAGTACACCAAATGTGGTTAGGGACCCTGCTTGCATAAACACATAGACTAAATTGTATTTTAAAAATATAGATGATAAAAAACAAGAAATCCAGTATAAGTTCGTTCTTAAATAAACGTTTATTAATTCTGAGTTCCCTGATAAACATAGAATTTTAAGGTAACTAGATTCATTTTTACTGCGTCTGTGATCATACTTACATACACATGAGATCTTTGTAATATCAATTAGAATGCAATTTGTGGACACGAGTACAATTGCCAAGAATAGTCATGAAATAGCGCTGACGTCTGCTTACCTTAACTTATTCATGGTAAACCACAAACACATTAATGTAAATATCTACCAAGTTTTTAACCACGATATTGCCGAGTTCATGCAACCTTTTAAGAAACTTCGGTTTTTGTAAATTGTATACCCGCCGTAGGCGCCAAGCAAAGTCAAAACTCCAAGGGAAAACATCGTCTCTCTCATCATTCTAATCATGATAGGATGGCTTTCCATGTGATCCCTTATAATGGATGCACCCACATTTGCGTGAGGAAACGGTTTATTAGGAATCTTTTCGCCAAGAAATTTGCACAGTGGAGCCCATCCGTCTTTAAAGTTGTACACAAGCAGCTTGTCCTTTGGTGCATTCTATAGTAAATTTTGAATAGAGTTATAAGCGCAAACGTAATGTATGTTTGCATACTTACAAGAAGGATGTTTGCGTTGTGGGTTTTATATAAACGTTTCATTACCAGCTCGTTTCTGTCAAATTTGGACCAAGGCCAACGTCGGCGGGAAGATAGAACAACTTGCACTATAAAAAGTTTTTGTATAAAAAAGTAGTTTTCGTTAGTAGTTTTCGACCCTTAGGCCTATGCTATGTCAACTTTAAATAATCACGTGTCGGCTTAAACTGAATACCACATCTAAGTGCAGGCTACATACTGGTAGACTCTGTAAAACGAAAATATTGCCATCCAGAATACGACAAAACTTGCATCAGTATATACAAAAGGTCAGAATCAATCGACGTCATTTGAGTTAGGAGGCTTCGGTACCAAGAATCCTCGTCTCGAATAGAAACCACAATCTGTACACAGTGCAATTATAAATCGTGTCCTATTTGAAGACGTGTCGTAAATGCTGATCTTACTTTGGCATCTGGGTAAGCCTTTAAGATTTCCTCGCCAAAACAGATAACATGGACTATCGAGGACTGCATCAACGCCTTTATACATTCTCTTAAAGTCCTCAGCTGTTCCTCCATATTTTATTAGCTTGCGCCATTCCTTTCCCAGGTACCAAGAGTTTTTCAGCCAGTCGTATGTATTGTACCCAAACTCTTGGAACACTGCTGTCATAGTTTTAGTACCAGTTTTGGCATAACCGGCATAAATGACCTTCATTCTTTCCTTTTGTTGCTATAGATGCTGAATTAAGTCAATGAGAGACGTATAGGCTAGCTACGTTTTATTCGCAGTAATCAGTTTTTATTTGCCAAGGTTAGCAAATGCTACATTAATGATTAACCCTAAAGATATTGACTTTTAAAGCGTATCATTTTGCGGGTTGTCGGAGGCCATTTAAAGTCGTTAAGAAGTGCGGAAAATGAACATCGAAGAAGTTTGGTTACCCACAAACCTATCCGTTTTGCCAGCAGATACAAACGACATACTCGGTGTATAAAATATACTGTGGAACTCTGTTTGCGCAAACGTATAAACCTAGTTGTTATTTTGCAAACCGTGGTGATTAAGCAAGTGGTAGACACAATCGAGTTTAAATTCGGGACTTATAGTCAATATGGCGAAGATACTTTCGCACATGAACGTGAGCATAAAACATAAGTAACGAATTCAAATTTGTGCATTAAGCTCTAGAAAATCAAATACTAAAACAGTTAAGTATGATTAACAAACGCTAATCAGTAATACTTTTATGTTACCACGAAAAACCACCTAAAGTAAAAATACACAGGTAAATAAAGTACATATTACAATTATATACACATCCAAGGTAGAAGTTGTTACGTATCGATGTCAGACCGTTGACCGCAAATATTTTTTTCTGTTTCTGGAGACCGAATCTCTCTTTTTGAACTGCATAGCGCTTTTTCAAATGCGTCATACAGCATTCGTGCACTAATTTTGTTTTACATGGCCGTAACCTTTTGCCAACTCATACAGCCGTAACCTACTGGTGCTGTCGACGGCGATCAACCAAGTTTTCTACTGATCTCTCCAATGCAAACTAACATTAAAATAAAGGCTGTTACTGCAAATTCTGCTTAGACTTTTTTACTATAAATAATTAAAGCCTGGACATTCAACCTAAACTTAAATCCCTTCTAACTGTAAACATCTACCAAGTTTTTAACCACGATGTTGCCGAGTTCATCCCTTTTTGTTGCTATAGACCAGGCATGGGCAACCCCTGGCACGCGTGCCGAACTTGGCACGCGAACTCGTATTTCTGGCACGCTAGTACAATTTATCGTTGAACACACTTTTTCACCTGCCTAAGGTTTGCTCCATCAGTAATAGTACAGCGCTTGCTTATTTTGCAGTATAGATGAAAATTAAAAGTCATTACTGTAAAAGTTATTTCGTTTTTTTGTCCCCTACCGAATGTTAGGACCATCAGCTAAGAAACTTTAAACTGATGTACGTGATGTATTTAAAGCTATTTAAACTGATATTTTCTTAGAAATAAAACTTGAAACTTTTAAGAAAGTTTATTTTGAATGTTTAGTTTTTGATATATTGTGTTTTCACTGTTTTGGTAAATTTAAGTCATTTTTTTCACAACAGGCACCTTTAAGATTGAAAAAGAAATATGTTCTCACGAATTGCTAGTTGGCACTTGGCACGCGGAAGGATTTTGCCATTTATTTTAGCCGATTTTGGCACCCAGACCGAGAAAGGTTGCCCATTCCTGCTATAAATGCTCGATTAAGTCAAGAATATACCTGTAGGCGGGCTACGTTTTTATGCAAAGTCATCAGTTTTATTCGCTAAAGTTAGCAATTGCTACGTTAATAACTAAAGAGGTCAACCACGTGTTTAACCACCACTATTTGTAAACCGCATTGTTGTATGCCATATATTCATCTTAACAAGGGTCCCTAGCCCAATTTGGTATTTTTTATACACCGAGATAAAAGTGTAATTTTTGTTTTCTGCAAGCATAGAACGCATGGGGTTCCATCGAGAATATTATTAAACCGAACTGC
>CH003046.1:11521-34008 GCA_000149265.1 Ciona savignyi
TTCCATGATTATTATTAAACCGAACTGGCTCTTCTCATTTGTAGTTAAAAATGAATAAACGTCTTAACTTTACGAACATTTCACCACAAATGTTTTCAATTAAAGCTTTATTTCAAGCGCTGTATTGAAATGAAGCTAAATTCTTAAAACAGCCCTATTTAGTTTTTCATGGTTTCAGGGAATCACACTAGGTTTAGTAGATAAGCTTCTGTTTTTACTAATGTGGGGCGTGTTATGTAACAATTCTTAAAAGAAGCATTATTGCCACGAAAGATCTTATTAGGCATTTTTAACAGTTTATTATTTGGCTAAGTAATATTGCCAC
Organism: Ciona savignyi; assembly: GCA_000149265.1. NCBI lineage: Eukaryota > Metazoa > Chordata > Ascidiacea > Phlebobranchia > Cionidae > Ciona > Ciona savignyi. Next base: position 11,847 of record CH003046.1, read on the forward strand.
GAAAGCTCTAATTAGGAAGTAATATTGACACATTAACAGCTTAATAATCGGTTGAGTAATATTAATACCAAAGTTCTGATTAGATATACTAACAGTTTAATATTTGACTGAGTAATATAAAAAACGAAAGCTCTAATTAGACATTCTAACAGCTTAATATTTGTCCTGGCATTTGTATATACGAGAAGGCCTAGTAGATATAAACTAGTACGGATTCTGCAACGTTTAAAAAGAGAATATAGGCATTTATTTAACCACAAAGGAAAAGTGTCTGGAAAAAAATATACAACTTAAAAAGAAAGTCCAAAAAAGAGGTTATAACATACTATTGACTTTTTTCAGATGCTGGTTTGCTTCTCGCTACCAGTCCATGGGATGAAGTTATGGATGAATTCCCCTAAATGTGTTCAAAAAATACCGCCATTAAAATGAGCTGTATATAAACGTAGTTGGTATTTTTGTTTTCTTTATGATTGAAACGCTACATTTTTCAGCATAGCTCAATAATCCCTATAATTTGATGGATTCTACCGAATCGACGAAACACCTGAACCATATACACAACACACTGCAATAGCGTCGGTAACCCCACGGTGGGTGCGAGGTGATCTGATGAGTAACCGTGTGTTAATTCTCCTTGCGTTTACCTAGCTACGACGATAAATTTCTTAAAAAGAAGCTTTAACTTAAAATATTTGTGTTGATATGTTAGTAAATCTAAGACGATTATTCTTTTTAACTACACATGGAAAAGACGTTTGGTTTAATACCTATAGAAACAAAACTACATACTCAGTGTATAAAATACAAAACGTGGTTAGGGACCCTGTAGCATAAATATATGCCATACAACATGTGTTTTACAAATAGTTGTGGTTGTAGCAATCTTGACATTATATTTGCAAAAACTGCAATTATTTCATTTAATCGACGCCAACTGTGTTCGTTTTGTCATTACCTTATGACGTCATTGACACCTATCACCTCATGACGTCATTGACACCTAAAGCAGTTGTTTTTCATCTACGTCATTATTTGCTTTATAAAGCGTTGTGCGATTACACACACAGATACATAGAAACACAACTTAATAAAGAATACATCTACTAGTGGAGTTTTACGGTTCTTCTATTTAGAGGAGGTTCCGCTGCCAGTCGAGTTTAGTTCCACGCCATATAGGTACACATGGAGTCAGAACGGAGAATTATGTACTGAATATAGACGGCAGCGGATCCTGGGACCTGGTCCCGCGGCCAATTTAGATCGTTGAAAAACCCTGCCCCCACATGGTTTAACACGTGGTTGACACTCTCCCTCCCATAACGAAAGAACCGGCGCGCAGCCTAGCACATGTTGCTTTCAACCGTATAAACATTGGGGATTCACCACCATTGTTATCCATCAAAACACTTGTTTAAATACAATGACTAAGAGAGGGCCACATGTCATTTCGACATAGAGGTCTATTAATTGGTTCCCGCTATCTATAGTACGCTGCGCGAAAAGACCTAACACTTATTTTGTCCACATATTTGTTTTAGTACTTTAAATTATACCTTGCAGTATGACTACGGTTTGAAGTATCAACAACGAGAATATTAATCTAGTATTTCTTTATTCATTTAATGGGTGATTTTGATATGAAGAACAAGTCCACTGTAAAAATACAAGTGTTATATTTTGTATTTAATAATAAAATAAATGAATTACGAATAAATCTAATAAATATTTATGTTTAAAACCATCAATGAGTGAACTATATTTAACTAACCATAATCCAAAAATGTCATTAGTTGTCCATATCTTCGCTTGCTTCACGGACAGCAATTTCTGCATATTTAAAGAACCAATAGGTTAGATATAACGATAAAAGACACAAATAGAGAAAGAAGTGTATACGCGAACACGGAAACCCGTACTAACACACACGTTTAAAATGACTTTAGATAAAAAAGAATTAGTATAGGATAGGATATTCATGTATTTAACCGTCAATAGGAAAACGTAATCGTTCTTACAACGGTATAACTGTCATATTACCATGGGCCGACCGTCAGGTACCGGAACTGTTGCACGATTTAGACGTTTATTCAATTTTATTAGGATAAATTTACTGAGTTGAGGCAGTATCCAGTAAGTATCTTGTCCAAGTATACTGTAACCATTCGACTAAACGGCGACACACTGGTCCACAAAGCTGTTCGGTCGGATTAAGTTATTGCCGCACTGGGGACTAATTTATTAACAATAAACCATGAGACATAACATTATGAAACTTTTACCTTAAAGCTGCAGCTAAAAAAACAATTTAAAAAAATAATACCCTTCTGGTTTTTAACGCCCCCAGGGGAATTCCCTTAAATTTATCACCCAAAATATTGGTTTCTGCATATCTAGGCCATGTTGTCTAACAAATGAAAAAGTTATATTACGTTTTCGTTATTCCTTCTGGTAGATGTCGGGGCGACTTGCCATGCCTGTCAAGCGTTTAACAAAGAAAAAAAACAGAAAAAACGGACAAAAACACAGACATAACATTATGAGACTTTACCGTGAAGCTGCTTCATCATTTGGTTCCAATCACCCCAACGTCTGCGCCTGCGTGATGTTTTCATTAGTTTTGTTTGAAACGCATCAGTTATTTGACTCGACACCAAAATCGCTAGCACAAACAGAAGAATCGCCTTGTTCATCTGCAAGGATATCTTTTAATCTCATAAAACTTACACAATCAATTGAATCCTACCTTGAAGGTTTCTTTAAGTATTGGATAAATTAAAAGATACAGCCAAGTTATACCCGATTTCTTTTTTCCCCGTGTTTTGATGGTAACTGCGAAAACATTGAAGCTGGAAAAAGAAGAAGTCGAAGCGTTCGTTGCTCCCGACTCGTCTTAGTAAAATGTCTCCGATTTCAAGTTGGGCTGACTATCATTGTCTCGTTGCTGTGCTGATCAACGCAAACAGTGGTGTTATACAGCTATCATGTATGTAGGTTCTTTAAATATTAAGACCACTTAAGTACTTAATGCAAAAATACTTACAAATACTACGTATATGGGATAAGCACTACATGCTAACAAAATATCATTGTGTTTTCTTCGATTCTCAAAAGAACAAATTTTTATTTAACTCCGTTTTTTTGCACCATTCTCGCAGTGGGATGTCATGTTTTTCATAAACAATTTTTGTTCGATAAACGATCTACAAAAATAACTAAATGGGCTAAAACTACTGCCAATGGATTTTTGCTGAAGAATTATTACACACGCAAGTTTTTGTGCCTTTCGACGGGTGACAGTAACAATTGCAGTGTGTTGTAAATTTTAGAGACTTTCATTTTTGGTAAAACCCATAAGTTTTTCCAACACAACAAACATACTGTTTTATTGTTTAATACATTTGTGGTGCTATATTTTAGTGTACCAACGTTTACGTCCAAGCTTAGTTTTTAACGCCACTGTTTGTTTTGATGAGCACATCAACCGGAAAATGCTAGTCAGTTGAATTGGAAACCGGAGACTTTTTTTCCGAAACGACGAAGTTTCAACGACCAAAACAATTAGGTAGAAACGAACTAACACTAAGACTTCTTTTATTTACAGATTTAATGTTTTTACAGTTTCTATCAAAACTTAAGAAAAAAATAATAGCGTTTAAGTTTAACCTTTATTTGAACAATAAATTCTAAAATATAGAAATGCTAAAACATCGAATAAAGCAAATGTGAATAAAGTGTTTCTTTTGCGAGCCCAAGACAATTTAAGTGATGAGTCGAATTGCCATGAGTATTTTAGTTGATTAAGGTGTAGCTGTGTTTTGTTATGACAAACTTTGCTTTTAGGTATAATGTTAATACAAAACATTTAAAAGTGGGAAGTTTCAACTTACGAGACGCCCACGAACCAATATTGTTTTTAAACTTCTTCTTGATACAAAGCTTAATGGTGTTTGCAAGAACGAGTTCAAACGTTAACCACCACATTTTGCTCACCATGAAACCAACTCTACTTTGTATGCGGAGTAGATGTGCGGTAAAAGGTCCATTTCCATTTTTATTAATTTTGATTCTTTAACTGTTCTATATAAGTTTGGGACCTTTATAAATTTATACATGTGGTAATAGTGTATTACTAGAGAGTGTCAACCACGTGTTTAACCACCACTATTTGTAAAACACATGTTGTATGCCATATATTCATGCAAAAGGGTCCCTAGCCATAATTTGTATTTTATACACTGATGTAGTTTGTTTTTGCAAGCATAAACGCATGGGTCCCATAGTTATCCAACCAAAATTCTTTTCCATGTGTAGTTTCATGTGTAAATAAAGAATAAACGTCCTAAATTTACGAAGATTTTACCACATATGTTTTAAATTAAAGCTTCTTTTTGTATAGTGAAATGAAGCTAAATTCCCCAAACAGCCCGATTTAGTTTTTCACGGTTTCCGGAAATTCTTCTGGGTTTAGTAGACAAGTTTCTGTTTTTACATATGTGGGTCAAATAATGTAAATATATAACAATTCTAAAAGTTTTAATCTGATTTGGCGACTTCTTGTTGAAGATGTCAGTGTGATATGGCATGCTTGTCACAATCATGATATAAGAACAAAATCCTTTTTTTAGGGTATTTCTATTTTTCTATTTTTTTATTTCTTTTAAGTGTAAAATCGGTTACTAAAGCACTTACATATCACCGAATCTGATTTAAATTATAACAGCAGTTTAAGCGCTATACCCAAAAAAAATTTTTAGAAAAAAATACCGTTTTGGTTTTTAACGTCCCAGAGAAATTCCCCTGTATTTATCACCCAAAACCTTCATGTCACCATGGAAAATCACCTAAATTAAAAATTTACAAGTAAATAAAATACATATTACCATTATATGAGTAAGGTATATCCAACTCATACGATATTACCCTATTAGTCGGATTTCTTTTGAAGTCGTTCAACCAATTATTTTCCCTATCGCTCCAATACAAACTGAAATTACACAAAGGGCTCTCACTCAAAATCCTGCTATAGAATGTCTTAGATTTTATTTATTATTTTAAATTTAAGCTAGGAAGCTAGGACATTTTTAGATGGAGATAGCCTACACCATTAACACCTTTATTTTAAAAAGAACTTCTCCACTATTAACAAACTTTACAGCTAAACTAGAACACGGGCGCTGTGCCTAGGTACAAACATTCGAAAATCACTACCATAGGTACTCGCCCAAACAAATTAAACACCGTGATAAGAGAAGGCCACATGTTATTTCCAGACGCACAAAGATCGAAGTTTCTTCTTATTTAAAACTGTTTAAATGCACAATGAGCTTGACGCAACTGCACTAGTAGTCATATCATCTGACGTAATGTAATTCTAATACAAACCACCCACAGCGGTTTTAAGCATACAGACGTGGACTTTTTAGTTTTACTTCACCAAAGGGAAAATAAATTCTTGTACCCAAATTGAATCTTACAGCTAAACGCCGTACAAATGATAATTTCACCCAGTAATTCAGTCGATCGACGTGTATACCGCTGCACTAAGCAGCTGCATTTTGTCGATCGTCATAGTCATTACTTGATCACGTGGGAAAACGCAGGGCTGAATAGTATAGGATAGGATATTTATGTTTATCCCCGCGAATGGGAAAACCAAGGGGGTTAACACACGGGAGATCGTCAGATTACATCGTCGGGTTACCGGAGCTATTTCAGTGTGTTGTATATAATAGAGACGTTTCTGCAATTTGGTAGAACCCATTAATCTGATGGGTTCAGGCAATGTCCGTAAAGTGCCTTGCCCAATAACACAACCGACTAGCTAGCGACCAACTTCGCACCTGTAACCTTTCGATTAAAAGGCGACGCACTTGACCGCTAGACCAACCGGCCGGACAAATGACGTCTTAGATCTCCGATTGCTCAAGAACACCAGGACAGATCTATAGTTCTTGAGAAGATGCTTTCTTTTATAACAATATGTACTTCTGACACGAATATTCTTTTGGTAACTGCTCTTGGAAAAGAAGATCGGTTTGGTAATGGGACCCATGCGGTTATGCTTAAAGAAACAAAACTATGGCAGTCCGGTTGAAACTTTCTGGAATGTTAGATAATTTGTACCTGGCGTGCACATATCTGAAGACTACAAATTTTGTGTAATAACGTAAAACAAGATCGGTTTGTTACCTCAGGGACCCATGCGTTTCTGCTTGCAGAAACTAACTAAATACTATATAAAGTACACCAAATGTGGTTATTGTATAAACACATAGCATAAAAACACAAGAAATCCAGTATAAATTCGTTCTTAAATAATTGTTTATTAATTCTGAGTTCCCTGATAAACATAGAATTTTAAGGTAACTAGATTCATTTTTTACTGCGTCTATGCTCTTACTTACATACACATGAGATCTTTGTAATATCAATTAGAATGCAATTTAATGACACGAGGACAATTGCCAAGATTGGTCCGTACTTTATGAAATATCGCTGACGTCTGCTTCTGAATAAACTGAATATCGCATAGAAATGCATGCTACATACTGATAGACTCTGTGAAGCGAAAATATTGCCATCCAGAATATGACAAAACTTGCATCAGTATATACAGAGGATCAGAATCAATGGACGTCAATTGAGTTAGGTTGCTTCGGTACCAAGAATCCTCATCTCGAATAGAAACCACAATCTGTAAACAGTGCAATTATAAATCCTATTGTCCTATTTAAAGACTTGTGGTAAATACTTTTCTTACTTTGGCATCTGGGTAAGCCTTTAAGATTTCCTCCCAAAACAGATAACAGGGACTATCGACGACTGCATCAACGCCTTTGTACATCCTCTTAAAGTCCTCAGCTGTTCCTCCATATTTTATAAGTTTGCGCCATTCCTTTCACAGGTACCAAAAGTTTTCCAGCCAGTCGTATGTATTGTATCCAAACTCTTGAAACACTGCTGCCATGGTTTTAGTACCAGTTTTGGCATAACCGGCATAAATGACCTTCATTCTTTCCTTTTATTGCTATAGATGCTCACTTAAGTCAAGAAGAGACGTGTAGGCGAGCTACGTTTATATGCACAATAACCAATTCACAATCATCTGTTTTATTGGCCAAAGTTAGCAACAGCTACATTAATGATTAACCGCAATGATATTCACTTTTGAAGCGTTTCGTTTTACGAGTTGGCGGATGCCATTAAAAGTTGTTAACTAGTGCGGAGCATGAACATCAAAAATCAGTTTGGTTACCCACAAACCTATAAGTTTTTGCCAGCAGAAACAAGCGGCAAACTCGGTGTATAAAATTATACACACTGCTTGCGCAAACGTAGAAACCAAGATGTTTTTGCAAACTGTGGTGATTAAGCAAGTGGTTGACACTCTCGAGTTGTTAATTCAGGTTTTGAAGTCAATATGGCGGATACTTTACATAAAAGCCAAAGTGCAGCATACATATAACTAGTTTAAATTTGGGCAATTAGCTCCAGAAAATCAAATGCCAAAAAAGTTAAGTATGCTTAAAAAACGTAAATAGTAATACCTTCATGTTACCACGGAAAATCACTTAAAGTAAAAATACACAGTAAACTAGAGAGTGCCAACCACGTGTTTAACCACTACTATTTGTAAAACAAATTTTGTATGCCATAACCAGAACTTGTATTTTATACACTGAGTATGTAGTTTGTTTCTGCAAACATAAACGCATGGGTCCCAGAGTTATCAAACCAAACTTTTTTTTACTGTGTTATTAAAAAAAGGAATAATCGTGTTATATTTGAGAACATTTCATTACATATGTTTTAAATTAAAACTTCTTTTTAAGCGCTGTAGTGAAATGAAGCGAAATTCGAAACAACTTACCGATTTATTTTTTCATGTCTTCAGGGAATTCCCTAAGAATTTATTACTACATAAGTTTCTATGTGGGTTATGTTATCTAACAATTCTTAAAGTTGAGATTTGACGACTCCGTGTTGGAGATGTGCGGTGTGGCATGTATGTCACAATCATGATTCAGGAACATATCTACGTTATTAAGGGAATTCCCCTAAGTATATGTTTTCCTTATTTTTAATCGGCACAGAGTGGCTAACGATCCAATATTTTAACAAATTTGATAAAAGATAGAGCAGCCGTTCAAGCGGTATGCCCAAAAAAGCTAACATTTTAGAAAAAAAATACCGTTTTGGTTTTTAACGTCATAGGGAAATTCCCTTAGATTTATTACCCAAAATGCTGTTTAACAAATCACCAAGTTTCATTACGATTCCATTACAACTTTTGATAGATGTGGGGCGACATGCCATGCCTGTCACAATCATCATTTAAGAACAAAATCTTATTTTTTAGGGTATTTCCTTTGAGAATAAAATCTTATTTTAGGGTATCGTTTAAGTTTAACCTGCATTTAAACAATAAATTCTAAAACATAACAATGATAAAACATAGAATAAGGCAAATGTGAATAAAGTGTTGCTTATGCGAGCCCAAGACAATGGAAGTTATGAGTCGAATTGCCATGAGTATTTTAGTTAATTAAGTTGTAAGCTGCGTTTTGTTATTACAAACTTTGCTTTCAGGTATAATGTTAATAAAAAAACATTTAAAAGTGGAAAGTTTCAACTTACGACACGTCCACGAACCAATATTGTTTTCAAACTTATTCTTGAGACAAACTTTATGGTGTTTTACAAAAAAGAGTTGAAACGTTAACCACCACATTTTGCTAACCATGAAACCAACTCTACTTTGTATGCGGAGTAAATGTGCGCTAAAGGGTCTAATTCATTTTTATTAATTTTGATTCTTCAACTGTTCTATAGAAGTTTAGAACCTTTAAGATTTTATACATGTGATAATAGTGTATTACTATAGAGTGTCAACCACGTGTGGAACCGCCACTATTTGTAAAACACATGTTGTAAGCCATATATTCATGCTACAGGGTCCCAACTACAATTTGTATTTTATACACTGTGTATGTAGATTGTTTCTGCAAGCTTAAACGAATGGGTCCCATAGTTATCTAACCAAACTTCTTTTCCATATATAGTTCCATGTGTAAATAAAGAATAAACGTCTTAAATTTACGAAGATTTCACCACAGATGTTTTAAATTAAAGTTTTTTTTCAAACGCTGTATGGTGAAATGAAGCTAAATGCCCCAAACAGTCCGATCTAGTTTTACGCGGTTTAAGGGAATTCCCCTGGGTTTAGTAGACAAGTTTCTGTTTTTACATATGTGGGTCATATTATGTAACAATTCTTAAAGTTTTAATCTGATTTGACGAATCCTTGTTGAAGATGTCAGTGCGATATGGCATACCTGTCTATCATAATTTAGAAACATATCTTCGTTTTTAAGGGAATTACCCTAAGTAAATGCAAATATTTCATAAAAGTATCGTTTTGGTTTTAAACGTCCCAGGGGAATTCCCCTGGATTCATTACCCAAAAATTTTGCACATCTAGACTATGTTGTCTTACAAATGTCAAATTTGTATTGCGATTCCATTACTCCTTTAGGTAGATGTCGGGGCGACATGGCATGCTTGTTACAATCCCGATATAAGAACAAAATCCTATTTTTTAGGGTATTTCCCTAGGTAATTTTTTTTTCTAAATGTTAAATCAATGAATAATGCAATTACATTCCTCCCAATCTGATTTAAATTGTAACAGTCGTTCAAGCGCTATGCCCCAAAAATGCCATTTAAAAAAATAGCGTTTTGGTTTTAACGTCCCAGGGGGATTCGCCTGTATTTTTCACTTAAAATTTTTGTTTTAACATATCTAGACCATGTTGTCTAACAAATCACAAAGTTTTATTGCGATTCCATACCTTCTTTTGGTAGATGTCGGGGCGGCATAGCATGCCTGTCACAATCATTATTTGAGAACAAAATCTTATTTTTTAGGGTATTTCCGTAGTATTTTTTTTTTTTATTTTTTTAAGTGTTAAATCAATGACTATTGCACTCACATTTTAATAAATCTGATTCAAAATGGAGCAGCTGTTCAAACGCTATGCTTAAAAAACCCAATATTTAAAAAAATACCGTTTTGGTTTATAACGTCTCAGGGGAATTCCCCTGAATTTATCACCCAAAATTTTGGTTTCTTTATATCTAGACCACGTTGTCTAAAAATTACAAAGTTTCATTGTGATTCCATTAACCCTTCTGGTAGATGTTGGGGCGACATGCCTTGCTGGTCAAGCGTTTGAAGAAAAAAAGGAAAATCATTTTCGAAAAAGGAAAATCAGTTTCATTTTTCGACTTGACAGAGGCAATTGATAAATATCGAAATAAAGTTTGGTTACCCTAAAACCAATATGTGTTTGCCTGCAGAAACAAACGGCATACTATGTGTATAAGAAAGGTCCTACAGTATATTTCATAGACCAATTAGGAAACAAGATGTGTTTGCAAGCAGTGGTGATTCAACAAGTGGTTGACATTCAGGTTTTGAAGTCCATATGTCGTAGGTACTTTTGCACATAAACGTGAACATAAAAGTCAAACTGCAGAACACATAACTTATTCAATTTTTTTTTCTTTTTATTTTGAATACCAAATATTTCTTTTTAAACCGCATAGCGCTTTAAATGAGTCGCACTAATTCAATGTTGACATCAATCACGCATTAATTCTGTTTTACATTGCAGTTTTACAGTGCAATCTTTCCATTGAAAGGCGAGGCACTTAACCGCTAGACTAACCGGCCGGACAAATGGCGTCTTAGGTCTCCGATTGTTCAAGAACACGAGGACAGATCTATAGCGCTTGACAAGATGCTTTCTTTTTTAGGAATATGTGCCTCTGACACGAATATTCTTTTGTTAACTGCCCTTGGAAAAGACGATCGGTTTGGTAAGGGGACCCATGCGTTTATGCTTGAAGAAACAAAACTATGGCAGTCCGGTTGAAACTTTCTGGAATGTTAGATAACTTGGCGTGCACATTTCTAAAGACTAGATATATTGTGTAATAACGGAAAACAAGATCGGTTTGTTACCTCAAGGACCCATGCGTTTCTGCTTGCAGAAACTAACTAAATACTATACAAAGTACGCCAAATGTGGTTAGGGTTCCTGCTTACATAAACACATAGCATAAATTCGATTTAAAAAAATATATGGTTAAACACAATAAATCCAGTATAAGTTCGTTCTTTGATAAAGGTTAAGTAATTCTGAGTTCTCTAATAAACATAGAATTTTAAGTAACTTGATTCATTTTTACTGCGTTTATGCTCATACTTACATACACATGAGATCTTTGTAATATCAATTAGAATGCAATTTGTTGACATGAGTACAATTGCCAAGATAGGTCCGTACTTTATGAAATATCGCTGACGTCTGCTTACCTTAAATTATTCATGGTAAACTACACCAACATTAGTGTAAACATCTACCAAGTTTTTAACCACGACGTTGCCGAGTTCATCCAACCTTTTAAGAAACTTGGTTTTTTGTAAATTGTGTACCCGCCGTAGGCGCCAAGCAAAGCCAACACTCCAAGGGAAAACATCATCTCTCTCATCATTCTAATCATGATAGGATGGCTTTCCATGTGATCCCTTATAATGGATGCACCCACATTTGCGTGAGGAAACGGTTTATTAGGAATCTTTTCGCCAAGAAATTCGCACAGTGGAGCCCATCCGTCTTTGAAGTTGTACACAAGCAGCTTGTCCTTTGGTGCATTCTATAGTAAATGTTGAATAGAGTTATAAGCGCAAACGTAATGTATGTTTGCACACTTACAAGAAGGATGTTTGCGTTGTGGGTTTTATATAAACGTTTCATTACCAGCTCGTTTCTGTCAAATTTGGACCAAGGCCAACGTCGGCGCGAAGATAGAACAACTTGCACTATAAAAAGTTTTTGTATAAAAAAGTAGTTTTCGTTAGTAGTTTTCGACCCTTAGGCCTATGCTATGTCAACATTAAATAATCACGTGTCGGCTTAAACTGAATACCACATCTAAGTGCAGGCTACATACTGGTAGACTCTGTAAAACGAAAATATTGCCATCCAGAATACGACAAAACTTGCATCAGTATATACAAAAGGTCAGAATCAATCGACGTCATTTGAGTTAGGAGGCTTCGGTACCAAGAATCCTCGTCTCGAATAGAAACCACAATCTGTACACAGTGCAATTATAAATCGTGTCCTATTTGAAGACGTGTCGTAAATGCTGATCTTACTTTGGCATCTGGGTAAGCCTTTAAGATTTCCTCCCAAAACAGATAACAGGGACTATCGAGGACTGCATTAACGCCTTTGTACATTCTTCTAAAATCCTCAGCTGTTCCTCCATATTTTATGATTTTGCGCCATTGTTTTTCCAGGTACCACGAGTTTTCGAGCCAATCGTATGTATTGTATCCAAACTCTTGGAACACTGCTGTCATGGTTTTAGTACCAGTTTTGGCATAACCGGCATAAATGACCTTCATTTTTTCCTTTTGTTGCTAAAGATGCTGAATTAAGTCAATGAGAGACGTATAGGCTAGCTACGTTCTTCGCAGTAATCAGTTTTTATTTGCCAAGGTTAGCAAATGCTACATTAATGATTAACCCTAAAGATATTGACTTTTAAAGCGTATCATTTTGCGGGTTGTCGGAGGCCATTTAAAGTCGTTAAGAAGTGCGAAAAAATGAACATCGAAGAAGTTTGGTTACCCAAAAACCTATCCGTTTTTGCCAGCAGAAACAAACGGCATACTCGGTGTATAAAATATACTGTGGAACTCTGTTTGCGCAAACGTATAAACCTAGTTGTTATTTTGCAAACCGTGGTGATTAAGCAAGTGGTAGACACAATCGAGTTTAAATTCGGGACTGATAGTCAATATGGCGAAGATACTTTCGCACATGAACGTGAGCATAAAACATAGGTAATGAATTCAAATTTGTGCATTAAGCTCCAGAAAATCAAATACTAAAACAGTTAAGTATGATTAACAAACGCTAATCAGTAATACTTTTATGTTACCACGAAAAACCACCTAAAGTGAAAATACACAAGTAAATAAAGTACATATTACAATTATATACACATCCAAGGTAGAAGTTGTTACGTAGCGATGTCAGACCGTTGACCGCAAATATTTTTTTCTGTTTCTGGAGACCGATTCTCTCTTTTTGAACTGCATAGCGCTTCAAATGCGTCATGCAGCATTCGTGCACTAATTTTGTTTTACATGGCCGTAACCTATTGCCAACTCATACGGCCGTAACCTACTGGTCGCATTGCTGTCGACGGCGATCAACCAAGTTTTCTACTGATCTCTCCAATGCAAACTAACATTACAATAAAGGCTGTTACTGCAAATTCTGCTTAGACTTTTTTACTATAAATAATTAAAGTCTCGACATTCAACCTAAACTTAAATCCCTTCTAACTGTAAACATCTACCAAGTTTTTAACCACGATGTTACCGAGTTCATCCCTTTTTGTTGCTATAGAGTATAAATGCTCGATTAAGTCAAGAGTATACCTGTAGACGGGCTACGTTTTTATGCACAGTCATCAGTTTAATTCGCTAAATTTAGCAAATGCTACGTTAATAACTAAAGAGGTCAACCACGTGTTTAACCACCACTATTTGTAAACCACATGTTGTATGCCATATATTCATGCTACAGGGTCCCTAGCCACAATTTGTATTTTATACACCGAGTAAGTGTATTTTGTTTCTGCAAGCATAAACGCATGTGTAGTGAACACGTCTGGCTTGTTTTGCTCTTAAGTTTTCTCTGTGTATCATGGGCTAAAAAATGCTCGTGTCTCTCTCCCCAGTTTTATTAGGGGACTTGTAACGAGTAGTGAACGAGATGGTAACGAATTGTAAACGAGTTGTAACTATCTGGAAACGAGATTTTCTAAATTTATGGCTCTACACGGCAAAAACTTAAACTGTTCAATTAATCTGGTCTAAAAGCTGTTCAAAAAAGGTTAATCAAAAATGTTCTTATTGTCAGATATTAGCAAAATTTAAAGCAGTCTCATTGGACAAGAAATATAAATCTAGAATTGTCAACAATGTGTTGCAAATCACTGAAGCGAACAGAAAAATAATAAATTTCAATCGGGGACAAATTTAAGTGAGTTTGGTTGTAACATACCGGCCCCAAATAATGGAATGGGAGGATTATATTATTTAAAACAAAAACAAACAAACGAACAATGCATTACAAAATTGACAAATGTCTGGTGTGGGAGGCAGTTTCACGCCTCTTCGAGGAGACAAATCTTACGAATATCTCTGTCATATGTAGCATTAGTTGTTCTGACACGTACACGCCGAACAACTCCATCGCGATCGGGAAATGTTTTTTCGATGATTCCCATAGGCCAGGAACCGCGTCTGCTGGTCTCGTTGGCAATTAAAACGAGAGCTCCAGGTGCAAAGTTTTTGGTGGGCTGCAGCCATTTTTGTCTTGACTGCAGCAGTGGCAGGTACTCCTTGGTCCATCGATACCAAAATTGGTCTGCAAGCCATTGGACAAGTTTCCAGAACTTCTTGTATCCATCCGCCTTTATAAATTGATCTGGGGAAAGTGAGGTTTCCAATCTACCAAGTAGAATAGAACTTGGCGTGAGCGCCTTCAAATCTTGCGGATTGGTGCTTACAGGTGTAAATGGACGGTCATTGAGTATTCTTTCAACTTCTGTCATGAAGGTAGACAGCTGTTCATCTGTCAAAGTCCTTTCACATGTTAGATAACGCAGAATCTTTCTTACAGAGCGAATGATACGTTCCCAAATTCCTCCCTGGTGGCTTGCTGCGGGTGGATTAAAGTACCATTTGATTTCTTCACTCATCATAGAGTTGCTAATCTGATCCTTGTTTAAACGTTGTAGTCCTTCACGAAGCTCACGTTCAGCTCCTACAAAGTTTGTTCCGTTGTCACTCCGTATAATCTTTGTTCTTCCTCTCCTGTTCATGAAACGTCTGAAGGCATGAAGGAATGAACTAGTATCAAGTGAGTGGGCTACTTCTATATGCACTGCACGTGTTGCCATGCAGGTAAAGATGCACCCAAATCTTTTTACTTGGCTTCTACCGATCTTGACGAATAATGGTCCCATATAGTCTACTCCTACAGAAGTAAATGGGTGTTGACCTGGCGTTACTCTATCGACAGGCAATGGTGCCATGATTTGTTCTCCTATTTTTGAATTCCATTTGCGACAAACTGTACAATCCTTTATCGCTCGTTTAACAGCCGAGTGTCCCTTTATAATCCAATATTGTTCTCTTGTAGCAGCAAGAACATGTAGAGTGCCGCTGTGTCCTTCTCGTTGATGATAATTATGTATGATGATGTCTGTCAGATGATGATCATGTGGAAGTAGGATTTGATGCTTGCTATCAAATGGCAAGGGTGATCTTTGTAGTCGTCCTCCTACTCTTAAGATTCCATCAAGCTTGAATGGTTTCAGTTTGGCTAGCTGTGTCCCTTTGTATGCGGATGAGGTCATGGTGTCCTTGTAGGTGCAGGTTTCGTCCATACCTGCATGTTCAGGTAACTCCTTCATAGCAGTGGCGAAGGAGTGTCTTTGTACTAATCTAATTATGTCCAGTTTAGCAAAATTCACCTCTTCTGGTGATAGAAATGGTTCAGGTGTTACTTGTTGCCTCCGCAAGTATTTGTTGATCAGGTAGGTTTTGTATCGGTTGATCCAGGCAGCCGAGCGCTGTAACCTAGTGAAAGATGAATGAAAATGAATTAGTTGTGTTAGGCTATCAGTTGACTCCTGTACAGTTTGTACTAGTTTTGCAGTTTCCATTTTTAGTTCTGAAAGGGTTTCGCTGGATCCTGGTAACACGTCCGGCCTTTTGGGCCAATACGTTTCTTCTTGTTTCAGAAATTCTGGTCCATTGAACCACAGTTTGGCTTCTTTAAGTTGTTTGGGCATAAGTCCACGTGAAGCTATGTCAGCAGGATTTATCTTGGTCCCTACATAACGCCACTGGCTTGGTTCGCTGTTCTGACGAATAAATGCAATACGGTTGGCTACATAAGTTTTGAATCTTTTCGCTTCGTTGTTTATGTAATGTATAACTGATGTAGAGTCAGTCCAGAATATGACTCTTGAAATGTTGCATTCCAGTTCCTTCGTAACAATCCCTTTTAATTTTTACAGATGTTACAGCAGCTGTAAGCTCCAGTCGCGGAATTGTTACTGGCTTGGAAGGAGAAACTCTTGATTTTCCCATTACAAATATGCTGTTCCATGTATCGTTTTCCCTGTAGCGTAGATAGCACACGGCTCCACATCCTGATTCACTTGCATCAGAAAAAGCAATGAAGTTCATACTGAGGCTTGAATTTTGTTGTTCCAGATTTGAAGCATCTAGGTATAGTCACTTGTTCTAAATTCGGTAAGTCATTTAACCACTTGATCCATGTTTGTCGTAATGCAGTAGATACAGTTTCATCCCAGCCGATTCCATCGATGCATGTTTTTTGCAGAACTTTCTTGATTGGTAAAACGAATGGTTGTACGAATCCCATAGGGTCATAGATTTGACTCACCATCGAGAGTATTCCTCTTCTTGTTGGTGGTTTCATTTGTATTTGAACTTTTATTTCAAAGTTGTCAGTTTCTGTATTCCAGTAAACTCCAAGTGCCTTGTCCACAGGTAGTACACAGTTCAGGTCTAAATCCTTTAGTGAAGGTGCTTGTTCCTTTAACGGGATGTGTTGTAATACTTCTCTCTTGTTGCTAACAAACTTTGTCAGATGGAAACCGCCACACTTTAGCAATGCAGTCAGTTCCTTTATCAGTTGAACTGCTTCGTCCTTTGTCTGTACAGATTTTAGACAGTCATCGACATAGAAACTTCGTCGAATGGTGGATAGTGTAGTTTCACTTGCTCCTATTTCATTGTCTTCTGCTACTTTCTGCAGGGCGAAAGAAGCACAGCTTGGTGATGAAGTAGCTCCAAAGAGATGAACTAGCATCTGGTAGTCTTCAGGTGGCTTTGATAAATCTCCCGCTGGCCACCATAGGAATCGTAAGGCATTCCAGTCGGTTGGCTTTACATGTACTTGGTAAAACATGCTCTTAATATCAGCAATAAATGCTATGGGCTCTTGTCTAAAACGTAGAAGTACTCCAACTAATGAGTTAGTCAGGTCCGGTCCTTGTAATAAGGCATCATTAAGTGATGTTCCATTAAATGTAGCAGCACAGTCAAATACTATGCGAAACTTCTTACCAGTACAATGATGCGGTATGTACCAGGTTCTGTCACATATTCCTGAGTTGTCTTCTGGTGGGACTTTCCTTGCATATCCCATTTCAAGTGATTCATCCATCTTCTCTTTATATTTACGAAGTAGCTCCGCATCACCTTGTAGTTTCTTCTTAAGATGGTGGAGTCGTTTCGTTGCCATACATCGGTTGTAGGGTAGAGTTATATCATTTCTTTTCCAAGGCAAACCAAGGGTATAATGCCCATTTCTTTTCTCGATGGTGCTTCTCATAGTGGTTAGTGCTCTTTGGTCTTCTATCGATAATGCTAAATCATCAGTTTTGTCCTCATCTAGAAAGTCTCGGTCAAACATGGTCAGCATCTGCTGATGAAGATTGGAGTTGCCCTCATGAACAGCATTTATTCTCACGTCATGCTGTCCCTTCTGAAATTTGTCTGTTCCGAAAAGTGCCCATCCTAGTCTGGTATGGATGGCTTGTGGTTCATTTGGTCCGCCGGTTCGTATGTTGGTGATCTTCAGTGCCTCTGACATGTCAGCTCCTATTAACAGGTCAATTTCTTGGTAATCCATTTCAGGGAATGAAAGTCCTTGTAAATGATCATATCTATGCACATCCGCATTTGTAGGTATGCTATCCTTTAGATTTGGTAAGTTCGGTATAGCCATTATATTGTTGAGGTAATAGGCCCTTTTTTCATATATGCCTTGTACCGAAAGTGATACTCGGTGTCCTGTCTGTGTAGCAGAGCAATTTATTCCGCTCAGTGTACGTTTGACTTTTGGCCCATTGAGGCCTAGCTTATCCATTAAACGTTTGGTGCAAAATGTCATTTCTGAGCCTTCATCTAAAAAAGCATAAGTGGTTACTTGATTGTTCTCTGAGGTCCCCCATGCTTTTATGGGTACAACTTTCAGTCTGGTCTTGCTCTTTGACGTTGCTCTTGAAGTAGTTGCAGTCACGTTGGCAGCTATTTCTGTTTTCTTTTGTGGAAATGATGACTCATTTGCTGAGTGCTGAATTGTCATTGTGTCTGTGCTTTTCTGCACATGAAGTAGTGTATGATGTGGGCTGTGACAAATTTTGCATCGTCCCTTAAGATTACATTGGTCGCTTCTGTGTCCGTTACCTAGACAATTAAAGCAGATTTTATTTGCTTTGCATTCTGTTTTGTTAATCTGATTTATAATTTCCCAGCGCTGCATTGCTGGTTTTGATCTGAATTGTTCACATCCCCATAAATAATTATTTTTCTGACATAGTGTACATGCTGGTCTTGAATGTGGTGTATATAAAGCAGTATTTCTTAGTTGGTCTCTTGATTTTTCTTGAGTGGTAAACACAGAGTGATGCTTGGGTTTGGTGTTGGCTGTTCTCCCTTTGGATTTATTATCAGCAATTGCTCTACCCATAAAATCTTCTGCCATATCGGCATGGTAGTAGAGAAAATCTATCATATTTATGAATGAAACAGTCTTACCTTGGTGCACTGAACGCCCATGTTTGTTGTGAAAGTCAATTTGTAAAAAGTGAGGTAGGCGTAACATGATTTTCGATATATAATCCCGAGAGTTCAGTAGGTGATGGTATTTGAGTGATTTTAGCACAACTAGGCAGTTTTCCATACGACTTGCAAATTCGCGTAGTGAGTGTGGTTCAGGCTTTAGTATCGGTCCGTGCAGGAGTGGGTCGATGTAAGCATCAACTATTTTATCTTCACGTCCATAGATTTTGTGCAGTTTAATGAGTGCTTCTTGCAGTGCTTGTTTAGCTGGTCTTATAAACAAATAAGGTTCGATTGCCTTATGGGCTTGTCCTACACACATATGTCCCAAGAAATTTAATTGCTGTGAATAATTGTTTGGTAGTGATTTTACAATGTCCTCTTCGAATGCTGTCTTGAATCGATGATATTAAAGTGGGTCTCCATTGAATGTAACTAAGTCAACCTTTGGCAAGTTCAACTGTCGCTGTAACATTGTAGTCAAATTGGTAACAGAGTCTTGATATGTTGACTCCGGCCCCGGTGTATTAATCCGAGTGCAGCCAGTTTGATCTAGTGTTAAAAGGCTACAATGCTGAACGGAATGGTTGGGTAACGATGCAACTGCAGGAAATTCTTTACATGATCCTGCAATAATAGAGGGTGATGGTACTTGTGGTGCAAAATTCAGTTGTTGTGCAGTTTCTTGGTCAGGTTCTACATAGGCATAAAATTGACTATTCTGTTGCTCGCTTTGGTCATTTGATTGAAAGTTTGATAATGGTACTGCTCTTGCATCTGAATTAACATTATCATTTTGAGTCGGTAAAGAATCCAAATGTGCTAATCCTCTTAATTGGATAGGTTGTCGTGGGCTGATCTCAGACAATTCACTGCTTAGTGAGTCTATTGGGCTGTAACTGTGTCTTTCTGGCTGTAGGTCAGACTGGGTGTTTTCACTGTTCAATTCAAGTTGATTTTGTATATAAGAAGCTCTCTGTTTAATATCATCAAGCTGGAACTGTATATCCATCCATAAGCTTTCTTCTAGGTGAGAATCTTCTGTTAGTCTTACTCCCTCTTCTAGGTGGAGTTGAAATTCATCTGAACAATCTTTGTGTTTTTTTGCAACTTTAGATAAAGTTATCTTGTCTTTTTCTCTTATTTTCTTTAAGAATATGCTTTCCCATTTGTTAAAATGGGACAACAATTGGTCCCTTTTCTGCTTCCATAAAGGTAAGCTTAATATGATGGTGGATCTTTGGTGATCCATAGTCAATGCATTTTCCATGTCAATTTGAGACATTACTTGAATATGATTCTTGTTCAAATATCACTGAAGTGAACCGTTTTTAGAAAATAAAACATGTAGTGAACACGTCTGGCTTGTTTTGCTCTTAAGTTTTCTCTGTGTATCATGGGCTAAAAAATGCTCGTGTCTCTCTCCCCAGTTTTATTAGGTGACTTGTAACGAGTAGTGAACGAGATGGTAACGAATTGTAAACGAGTTGTAACTATCTGGAAACGAGATTTTCTAAATTTATGGCTCTACACGGCAAAAACTTAAACTGTTCAATTAATCTGGTCTAAAAGCTGTTCAAAAAAGGTTAATCAAAAATGTTCTTATTGTCAGATATTAGCAAAATTTAAAGCAGTCTTATTGGACAAGAAATATAAATCTGGAATTGTCAACAATGTGTTGCAAATCACTGAAGCGAACAGAAAAATAATAAATTTCAATCGGGGACAAATTTAAGTGAGTTTGGTTGTAACAGCATGGGTTCCATGATTATTATTAAACCGAACTGCTTTTCCATTTGTAGTTAAAAATGAATAAACGTCTTAACTTTACGAACATTTCACCACAAATGTTTTCAATTAAAGCTTTATTTCAAGCGCTGTATTGAAATGAAGCTAAATTCTTAAAACAGCCCTATTTAGTTTTTCATGGTTTCAGGGAATCACACTAGGTTTAGTAGATAAGCTTCTGTTTTTACTAATGTGGGGCGTGTTATGTAACAATTCTTAAAATAAGTATTATTGCCACGAAAGATCTTATTAAGCATTTTTAACAGTTTATTAAATGTGTTTAACAAATACCGCCATTAAAATGAGCTTGATATAAATGTAGTTGGTATTTTTGTTTTCTTCATGATTGAAACGCTACATTTGTTTTAGCATAGCCCAATAATCCCAATAATTTGATGGGTTCTACCGAATCGACGAAACGTCTGAATCATATACACAACACACTACAATAGCGTCGGTAACACGACGGTGGGTGCGAGGTGATCTGACGAGTACCCGTGTGTTAATGCCCCTTGCGTTTACCTATAGCTACGGGCATAAAGCTCTTAAAAAGAAGCTTTAACTTAAAACATTTGTGTTGATATGTTCGTAAATCTAAGACAATTCTAAGGGCTTCCACTTCACTAATGTATTATTGAATCGTGGGCACTGTCGGTTGTTTTCCCTCTGTATATACAGAATCTTGCACATAATAAAATACAGTTGATGACACAATTGTTTACAATACCAAAGAAACAATTTTGTGGAGTTAGGTTGTATGGTCTACGAAATGCCGCGCTTATCCAGTTTTCGACATTATTCCAATAAGCATTGATTTTGGGCCAAAAATAGAATAGGTGGGTTAAGGTTTCTGGTTCGATTTAGCAAAATCCGCACCGAGTTAGTGTCCTTGAATCCCAAACGATGTTATTTATCATTGGTTACTACAGCTCTGTTATTTAGTTTAATTTAAAAGGAGCGGTACCGAGTTTCTATATAAGGTACAAAATAATTATCACAGTAAATGTGTCCCAGTTTTCGATGGTAATATCGAGCGAGTGCACTCAGGTTTCATGCGGTTTTATGGAGATTGTTGCGCTAGCTTGCGATAAAATCGTTATATTGTAGCAACCTCCCGTCATCTATTTTACATAATGTGTGACGTCATTACGCATTGCCTTTTTCATGTGCTTTTTGTGTTTGTGTAACGAGTTTCTTTTCATTGTGTGTTACTGCAAATAAAGAGGCTGCCGCTTCACTGGTGACCCCGACCTTCAAAAACGACTTTTTAAAGTTTAGTAGATAAAAATGTTCGAGAACGAAGACACGCAAAACTCCGTAGCGGTGAAACTTGTCACGTTTTGGACAACGCAGCCAAGAGTGTGATTCCAACAAGCTGAAGCACAGTTCGCTCTTAAGAAGGTTACATTCGACCAAACTAAATACTTCTACGTTCTGGCAGCTTTAGACCAAGGAACAGCTAGTCGCCTCATCGACCTGCTTAAGAACCCACAACACGAAAACAAGTATGCGGCAATTAAGGATCGTCTGCTTTCTTCGTTCAGTCCAACGAGATCACAAAGAGCGAAACGCTAACCCCCCATACAACTCCCACTAACTTCCCATCCAACGACCCAT
>CH003046.1:34332-48137 GCA_000149265.1 Ciona savignyi
CCTCCAACCCCCACTAACCCCCATCCAATCCCCACTAACCTCTCATCCAACCCTCACTAACCCCCCATCCAACCTCCACTAACCCCCATCCAACCTCTACTAACCCCAATTCAACCTCTACTAACCCCCCCCATCCAACTCCCACTAAGAGCTGGCTCTCTTGTATAACTATTTTCATCCTAAATATATCAATGAAAATGGCAATCAGTCTTATTACTCTTTAAAGCAGACAATGCCAAATACACGAGTAACCTGCAGAGTCCGTGGTCAAACTTTTATCCCTGACAATCGGCATTGTCAGAACGTTTATTTTTACTTTTTGCATCCTCTTTTGTTGAATAATGCTTGGTTTAACATTCGGCCTACAGCATAACCACTGACCATATTTGTCCTTGCTTAAATATGTTCTTATTATTGCTTTTAATGCCTACTCTAGGCCTTAAGTTTTGGAAACTATTTTCACATTGTGTTACAGATTCTAATTCTGACCATTAAAACTCATCTCTTAAATGTGGGGAACGCAAGGTGTTGTAGCTATCTTGGCATTATATTTGCAAAATCTGCAATTATTTCATTTAATCGACGCCAACTGTGTTCGTTATGTCATTACCTCATGACGTCATTGGCACCTAAAGCAGTTGTTTTTCTTCTACGTCATTATTTGCTTTATAAAGCGCTGTGTGATTACACACACAGATACATAGAAACACAACTTAATAAAGAATACATCTACTAGTGGAGTTTTACGGTTCTTCTATTTAGAGGAGGTTCCGCTGCCAGTCGAGTTTAGTTCCACGCCATATAGGTACACATGGAGTCGGAACGGAGAATTATGTACTGGATATAGACGGCAGCGGATCCTGGGACCTGGTCCCGCGGCCAATTTAGATCGTTGAAAAACCCTGCCCCCACATGGTTTAACACGTGGTTGACACTCTCCCATAACGAGTACTTTAAATTATACCTTGCAGTATGACTACGGTTTGAAGTATCAACAACGAGAATATTAATCTAGTATTTCTTTATTCATTTAATGGGTGGTTTTGATATGAAGAACAAGTCCACTGTAAAAATACAAGTGTTATATTTTGTATTTAATAATAAAATAAATGAATTACGAATAAATGTAATAAATATTTATGTTTAAAACCATCAATGAGTGAACTATATTTAACTAACCATAATCCAAAAATGTCATTAGTTGTCCATATCTTCGCTTGCATCACGGACAGCAATTTCTGCATATTTAAAGAACCAATAGGTTAGATATAACGATCACAGACACAAATAGAGAAATATAAGTGTACACGCGAACACGGAAACCCGTACTAACACACACGTTTAAAATGACTTAAGATAAAAAATAATTAGTATAGGATAGGATATTCATGTATCTAACCGTCGATAGGAAAACGTAATCGTTCTTACACCGGTATAACTGTCATATTACCATGGGCCGACCGTCAGGTACCGGAACTGTTGCACGATTTAGACGTTTATTCAATTTTATTAGGATAAATTTACTGAGTTGAGGCAGTATCAAGTAAGTATCTTGTCCAAGTATACTGTAACCATTCGACTAAACGGCGACACACTGGTCCACAAAGCTGTTCGGTCGGATTAAGTTATTGCCGCACTGGGGACTAATTTATTAACAATAAACCATGAGACATAACATTATGAAACTTTTACCTTGAAGCTGCAGCTAAAAAAACAATTTAAAAAAATAATACCCTTCTGGTTTTTAACGCCCCAGGGGAATTCCCTTAAATTTATCACCCAAAATATTGGTTTCTGCATATCTAGGCCATGTTGTCTAACAAATGAAAAAGTTATATTACGTTTTCGTTATTCCTTCTGGTAGATGTCGGGGCGACTTGCCATGCCTGTCAAGCGTTTAACAAAGAAAAAAACAGAAAAAAAAAAACGGACAAAAACACAGACATAACATTATGAGACTTTACCGTGAAGCTGCTTCATCATTTGGTTCCAATCACCCCAACGTCTGCGCCTGCGTGCTGCTTTCATTAGTTTTAATTGAAACGCATCAGTTATTTGACTCGACACCAAAATCGCTAGCACAAACAGAAGAATCGCCTTGTTCATCTGCAAGGATATCTTTTAATCTCATAAAACTTACACAATCAATTGAATCCTACCTTGAAGGTTTCTTTAAGTATTGGATAAATTAAAAGATACAGCCAAGTTATACCCGATTTCTTTTTTCCCCGTGTTTTGATGGTAACTGCGAAAACATTGAAGCTGGAAAAAGAAGAAGTCGAAGCGTTCGTTGCTCCCGACTCGTCTTAGTAAAATGTCTCCGATTTCAAGTAGGGCTGACTATCATTGTCTCGTTGCTGTGCTGATCAACGCAAACAGTGGTGTTATAAAGCTATCATGTATGTAGGTTCTTTAAATATTAAGACCACTTAAGTACTTAATGCAAAAATACTTACAAATACTACGTATATGGGATAAGCACTACATGATAACAAAATATCATTGTGCTTTCTTCGATTCCCAAAAAAACAAATTTTTATTTAACTCCGTTTTTTTGCACCATTCTCGTAGTGGGATGTCATGTTTTTCATAAACAATTTTTGTTCGATAAACGATCTACAAAAATAACTAAATGGGCTAAAACTACTGCCAATGGATTTTTGCTAGAGAATTATTACACACGCAAGTTTTTGTGCCTTTCGACGGGTGACACTAACAATTGCAGTGTGTTGTAAATTTTAGAGACTTTCATTTTTCGTAAAACCCATAAGTTTTTCCAACAAAACGAACATACTGTTTTATTGTTTAATACATTTGTGGTGCTATATTTTAGTGTACCAACGTTTACGTCCAAGCTTAACGCCACTGTTTGTTTTGATAAGCACATCAACCGGCGGGAAAATGCTAGTCAGTTGAATTGGAAACCGGAGACTTTTTTTTCAGAAACGATGAAGTTTCAACGACCAAAACGATTAAGTAGAAACGAACGCTAAGACTTCTTTCATTTACAGATCTAATGATTTTACAGTTTTCATTAAAATTCAAGAATAAAATAATAGCGTTTAGGTTTAACCTTTATTTGAACATAAATTCTGAAACATAGAAATGCTAAAACATAGATAAAGCAAATATAAATAAAGTGTTGCTCATGCGAGCCCAAGACAATGGAAGTGATAAGTCGGATTGCCATGAGTATTTTAGTTAATTAAGGTGTAAGCTGCGTTTTGTTATTACAAACTTTGCTTTCAGGTATAATGTTAATACAAAACATTTAAAAGTGGGAAGTTTCAACTTACGACATGCCCACGAACCAATTAGGTTTTTAAACTTTTTCTTAAGACAAAGCTTAATGTTGTTTGCAAGAAGAGTTCAAACGTTATCCACCACATTTTGCTCACCATAAAACCAAATCTACTTTGTATGTGGAGTAAATGTGCGCTAAAGGGTCTACTTCTATTTTTATTAATTTTGATTCTTCAACTGTTCTATATAAGTTTTAGACCTTTATGATTTTATACATGTGATAATAGTGTATTACTAGACAGGCCCGGTGCTAGGAACCGCGGGGCCCAATTAGAAATGTGATGGCGGGGCCCCTACTCTTCATAGCAAAATTTATGAGTGTTTATATATCATAAAATACATACCAGTACATACAAACTACAAAAATAGACATTTGATACTTGCTATAAAACAAATTAAAGGTAATGTGGATGCTTATTTACGATATATTGAGTTACTTCCAAACATATCTATATATTGTTTAGCAACCATATTCATTATGACGTAACAGGCAGACACAGAAATATAAATTTGACTTATTTACGATGATATTATGAGAAAGAATATTATTTCACTTTTTATTTTACGTTTCAGTAGTATTTTAAACCTCGTAATACAGAAAGACCCCCGCTAGCGCGGGGCCCCTTCAAGGTGCGGGAAACACTTGTTGTATGGCATAAATTTATGCTATAGGGTCCCAACTACAATTTGTATTTTATACACTGAGTATGTAGTTTGTTTCTGAGTATGTAGTTTGTTTTGTCCGGCTCGTTGGTCTAACGGTTAAGTGCGTCGTCTTTCAATCGAAAGGTTGGAGGTGCGAAACTGGTCGCTATCTAGTCGGTTGTGTCCTTAGGCAAGGCACTTTACGGACATTGCCTGAACCCAGCGGATTATTGGGTTCTACCAAATTGAAGGAACGTGTTTATCATATACAACACACTGCAATAGCTTCGGTAACCCGACGATAGGCGCGAGGTGATCTGACGATTGCCCGTGTGTTAACCCCCTTGGTTTTCCCATTCACGGGGATAAAGATGAATATCCTATCCTATAAACGCATGGGTCCCTTAGTTATCCAATCAAACATCTTTTCCATGTGTATAAAGAATAAACGTCTTAAATTTACGAAGATTTCACCACAAATGTTTTAAATTAGAGCTTCTTTTCAAGCGTTGTATGGAATGGAGCTTAATTCCCCAAACAGCTCGATTTAGTTTATCACGGTTTCAGGGAATTCCCCTAGGTTTAGAAGACAAGTTTCTGATTTTACATATATGGCTCAT
Organism: Ciona savignyi; assembly: GCA_000149265.1. Lineage (NCBI taxonomy): Eukaryota > Metazoa > Chordata > Ascidiacea > Phlebobranchia > Cionidae > Ciona > Ciona savignyi. The sequence continues at coordinate 38,901 of CH003046.1, forward strand.
ATTATGTAACAATTCTTGAAGTTTTTAATCTGATTTGTCGACTCCTTGTTGTAATCTATGTAAACGTTTACTTTCTGTTAAATGAAACAGTGTCTAATGGTCTAACATTTCACCAAATCGGATTAAACTAGAGCAGCTATTCAAGCGATATGCTCCCAAAAGCTAATTTATTAGAATAAAACGTTTTGGTTTTTAACGTCTCAGGGCAATTACCCTGGATTCATTACCTTTCATTACTCCTTTTGGTAGATGTCGGGGCGACTTGGCATGCTTGTCACAATCATGATTTAAGAAAAAAATCCTATTTTTAGGGTATTTCCCTAGGTAATTTTTTCTTTCTTCTAAATGTTAAATCAATGACTAATACACTTATATTCCACCAAATCTGATTTTAATTGTAACAGTCGTTCAAGCGGTATGCCCAAAAAAGGCAATTTTTTGGTAAAAAATGGCGTTTTGGTTTTTAACATCCTAGGGGAATTTCCCTGAATTTATCAACGAAAATTTTGGTTTTTGCATATCTAGACCATGTTGTCTAACAGATCACTAAGTTTTATTGCGATTCCATTACTCCTTTTGGTAGATGTCGGGGCGGCATGGCATTCCTGTCACTATCATGATTTGAGAACAAAATCTTATTTTTTAGGGTATTACCCTAGATCATTTTTTTCATTTTTTAAGTATTAAATCAGTGACAAATGCACTTACATTTTACTAAATCTGATTCAAATTGGAGCAGCCGTTCAAACCCTATGCCCAAAAAAGCTAATATTTTAAAAAATACCGGTATGGTGTTTACCGTCTCAGGGGAACACCCAAAATTTTGGTTTCTGTATATATTGACCATGTTGTCCAACAAATGACCAATTTATCCATTAACCTTTCTGGTACATATCGGGGCGACATGCCATGCCTGTCAAGCGTTTGACGAAAAAACGAAAAAAAAACGGACAAAAACAATGTGTTCCATTTTTTCAAACCCATGATGATTAACCGCAATAATATTGGCTTTTAAAGTGTTTCATTTTTCCATATGGCAAAGTTACTTTTGCACATGAACGTAAATATAAGAGCCAAAGTGCAGCATACATAACTAATTCAAATTTAGGCAATCAGCTGAAGAAAATAAAATGCCAAAAAAGGTAAGTATGTTTAAAAAACGTTAATAGTAATACCTTCATGTTATCATGGAAAATCTCTTAACCTAAAAATACACAAGTAAATAAATTTCATATTACCATTATATAAAACAGCTAAACAAATATCCATTTTGAGGTAGAAGCTGTTTGGTATCGACGCCAGTCCGTTAACGACATTATTTTCTTTTTTTAGATACCGATTCTCTCGCATAGCGCTTTAAATGCGTCGCACTTAACCACAAGCTTTTCCAAATGGAAGAAAATAAATAAATCGGTTATTTAAAATAATTATTATTTAATGTTGACATCAATCACGCATTAATTCTGTTTTACAATGCAGTAAGATATATCCAACTCATACGACTCTAACCTATTGGTCTGATTTCTGTCGAAGTCGTTTAACTAATTATTTTACCTATCTCTCCAATGCAAACTGACATTACACAGAGGGCTCTCACTCAAAATCATACCATAGAATGTCTTAGATTTTATTTATTATTTAAAATTTAAGCTAGGAAGCTAGGACATTTTTAGATGGAGATACACCATTAACACCTTTATTTAAAAATAACTTCTTCACTATTACAAAACTTTACAGCTGCTCTGTGTAGGTACGAACATTCGGGAATCACTACCATTGGTACTCGCCAAAAAAAATACCGTGGTAGGAGAGGTCCACATGTTATTGCAGGCGGCACATGCATCGAAATTTCTTCTTTTTTAAACTGTTTAAGTGCACAATGAGCTTGACGCAACTGCACTAGTAGTCATATCATCTGAAGTAATGTAATTCTAATACAAACCACCCGACAGCGGTTTTAAGCATACATACGTGGACTTTTTAGTTTTGGTTTACCAAAGGGATAATAAATTTTCGTACACAAATTGATTTATACAGCTATAAACGCTGTTCAGATAAGAATTTCACCAAGTAATGCAGTCGATTGACCTGTATTCCGCTGCACCATATGTAGCTCCATTTTGTCGATGGTCATCGCCATTACTTGATCACGTGGGCAAACGCATAGCTGAATGACGTCTTAGATCTCCGATTGTTGAAGAACACGGGGACGGATCTATAGCGCTTGACAAGATGCTTTGTTTTTAAAAAAATATGTGCTTCTGACACGAATATTTTTTTGTTAACTGTTCTTGGAAAAGAAGATTGGTTTGGTAATTGGACCCATGCGTTTATGCTTGCAGAAACAGAACTGTGGCAGTCCGGTTGAAATGTTCTGAAATGTTATATAACTTGGACCTGGCGTGCACATGTCTGACAAGTACATATTTTGTGTATTAACCACGGATAACAAGATCGGTTTGTTACCTCAGGAACCCATGCGTTTCCGCTTGCAGAAACGAACTAAATACTATATAAAGTACACCAATTGTGGTTATGGACCCTGCTTGCATAAAAACATAGCATAAATTGTATTTTAAAATATAGAAGGTTAAACACAAGAAATCCAGTATAAGATTGTGCTTTGATAAAGGTTTATTAATTCTGGGTTCTCTGATAAACATATAATTCTGGGTTCTCTGATAAACATATTTCTGGGTTTCTCTGATAAACATATCAGATCTTTGTTATATTTATTGGAATGGACTTTGTGGATACGAGTACAATTGCCAAGAATGGTCCGAACTCTATAAAATAGCGCTGACGTCTGCTTACCTTAATATATCATTGATGGTAAACCACAACGACATTAATGTAAACATCTACCAAGTTTTTAACCACGATATTGCCGAGTTTATCCAACCTTTTAAGAAACTTGGATTTTTGTAAATTGTGTACCCGCCGTATGCGCCAAGCAAAGCCAACACTCCAAGGGAAAACTTCATTTCTCTCATCATTCTAATCATGATAGGATGGCTTTCCATGTAATCCCTTATAATGGAAGCACGCGCATTTGCGTGAGGAAAAGGTTTATTAGGAATCTCCTCGCCAAGAAATTCGCACAGTGGAGCCCATCCGTCTTTAAAGTTGTACACAAGCAGCTTGTTCTTTGGTGCATTCTGTAGTAAATGTGGTCAATGTTATATAGTTTTATAAGCGCAAACGTAATGTATGTTTGGACACTTACAAGAAGGATGTTTGCGTTGTGGGTTCTATACAAACGTTTCATTACTAGTTCACTTCTGTCATATTTGGACCAACGCCACTGTCGGCGTGAAGATATATCTACTTGCACTACAAAGAGATTCTGTATAAAAAAACTATGCGATGATCACATTAATTAGTCCCTTATCGGTTTACACTGAACATCGCATAGGAATGCATGCTACATACTGATAGACTCTGTGAAGCGAAAATATTGCCATCCAGAATATGACAAAACTTGCATCAGTATATACAAAGGATCAGAATCAATGGACGTCAATTGAGTTAGGTTGCTTCGGTACCATAAGAATCCTCATCTCGAATAGAAACCACAATCTGTACGTAGTGCAATTATAAACCGTGTTCTATTTAAAGACTTGTGGTAAATACTTTTCTTACTTTGGCATCTGGGTAAGCTTTTAATCCTCCCAAAACAGATAACAGGGACTATCGAGGACTGCATCAACGCCTTTGTACATTCTCTTAAAGTCCTCAGCTGTTCCTCCATATTTTATTAGCTTGCGCCATTCTTTTCCCAGGTACCAAAAGTTTTCCAGCCAGTCGTATGTATTGTATCCAAACTCTTGGAACACTGCTGCCATGGTTTTAGTACCAGTTTTGGCATAACCGGCATAAATGACTTTCATTCTTTCCTTTTGTTGCTATAGATGCTCACTTAAGTCAAGAAGAGACGTGTAGGCGAGCTACGTTTATATGCACAATAACCAGTTCACAATCATCTGTTTTATTGGCCAAAGTTAGCAAATGCTACATTAATGATTAACCGCAATGATATTCACTTTTGAAGCGTTTCGTTTTCCGAGTTGGCGGAGGCCATTAAAATTTGTTAACTAGTGCGGAGCATGAACATCAAAAATAAGTTTGGTTACCCACAAACCTATACGTGTTTTGCCAGCAGAAACAAGCGGCAAACTTGGTGTATAAAATTATAGACCCTGCTTGCGCAAATGTAGAAACCAAGATGTTTTTGCAAACTGTGGTGATTTAGCAAGTGGTTGACACTCTCGAGTTGTTAATTCAGGATTTGAAGTCAATATGGCGGATACTTTACATAAAAGCCAAAGTGCAGCATACATAACTAGTTCAAATTTGGGCAATTAGCTCCAGAAAATCAAATGCCAAAAAAGTCAAGTATACCTTCATGTTACCACGGAAAATCACTTAAAGTAAAAATACACAGCAAACTAGAGAGTGCCAACCACGTGTTTAACCACTACTATTTGTAAAACACATTTTGTATGCCATAACCACAACTTGTATTTTATACACTGAGTATGTAGTTTGTTTCTGCAAACATAAACGCATGGGTCCCAGAGTTATCAAACCAAACTTTTTTACTGTGTTATTAAAAAAATGAATAATCGTGTTATATTTGAGAACATTTCATTACATATATTTTAAATTAAAACTTCTTTTTAAGGCGTTGTAGTGAAATGAAGCGAAATTCGAAAAAAATTACCGATTTATTTTTTCATGTCTTCAGGGAATTCCCTAAGAATTTATTACTACATAAGTTTCTATGTGGGTTATGTTATCTAACAATTCTTAAAGTTTTAATGAGATTTGACGACTCCGTGTTGGAGATGTGCGGTGTGGCATGTATGTCACAATCATGATTCAGGAACATATTTACGTTATTAAGGGAATTCCCCTAAGTATATGTTTTCATTATTTTTAATCAGCACAGAGTGGCTAACGATCGAATATTTTAACAAATTTGATAAAAGATAGAGCATCCGTTCAAGCGGTATGCCCAAAAAAGCTAACATTTTAGAAAAAAAATACCGTTTTGGTTTTTAACGTCCCAGGGAAATTCCCTTAGATTTATTACCCAAAATTTTGGTTTCTGCAATCTAGACACTGCTGTTTAACAAATCACCAAGTTTCATTACGATTCCATTACAACTTTTGATAGATGTGGGCCGACATGCCATGCCTGTCACAATCATCATTTGAGAATAAAATCTTATTTTTTAGGGTATTTCCTTTGAGAATAAAATCTTATTTTAGGGTATCGTTTAAGTTTAACCTGCATTTGAACAATAAATTCTAAAACATAACAATGATAAAACATAGAATAAGGCAAATGTGATAAGTGTTGCTTATGCGAGCCCAAGACAATGGAAGTTATAAGTCGAATTGCCATGAGTATTTTAGTTAATTAAGTTGTAAGCTGCGTTTTGTTATTACAAACTTTGCTTTCAGGTATAATGTTAATACAAAACATTTAAAAGTGGGAAGTTTCAACTTACGACACGCCCACGAACCAATATGGTGTTTTACAAGAAAGAGTTCAAACGTTAACCACCACATTTTACTAACCATGAAACCAACTCTACTTTGTATGCGGAGTAAATGTGCGCTAAAGGGTCTATTTCATTTTTTATTAATTTTGATTCTTCAACTGTTCTATAGAAGTTTAGAACCTTTAAGATTTTATACATGTGATAATAGTGTATTACTATAGAGTGTCAACCACGTGTTGAACCACCACTATTTGTAAAACACATGTTGTATGCCATATATTCATGCTACAGCAGGGATGTCCAACCTGCGGCCCGCGGGCCGCAGTGCGGCCCACCCGAGATTTTTGTGCGGCCCGCTAGTCATATTGACTCCAAGTAGTATTTTAAACTTTAAATCTTAGCCTAATTAAAATGTATCAGTCAGCTTTTAGGGGCGCTTTAAAAATCAAAATTGAAGAAAGAAACATACTGATGACAAACACTTATCTCATTGACTTTGTATTGCAGAAATAAGTTTTTGTTTCTTTCTATATGTGTGTTATTTGTTCCTTTTTTCAAAGATGAAATTAATACTGATGACAAACACTTATCTCATTGACTTTGTATTGCAGAAATAAGTTTTTGTTTCTTTCTATATGTGTGTTATTTGTTCCTTTTTTCAAAGATGAAATTAATGGCTTTTAATTGTTTCTTTATGTACGCATTCAGGGTTGGAATTAAGGGATCGCGAATCGCTATTCGCGAACCGTTTTCTAAAGTTCGCGAATTACAAAATGTAACAAAATTGCGAAAATATAAATTACCGTTACTGATTTCGCGCACTTTCAATAATAAATCATTAACACGTTAATATAACATCGTTTGCCTTTAACATAACATTTAACAATAACATTACTATTACATTTATTTACCTTGCCTTTACTTTGCATTATTGGCGTATAATAAGCATTTCTATCACAACGCAACAATGGCCATTATGCGTTCATATACCTCGATTCCTTTATTTATGATTGGCGAGATGCGACACACCCCTTTTGAATTTACGTTTATTGCAATTTATCATTACTGTACTACTAATAAACGGTATTGTCTGCTTTATATAATAAAAATCTTTCTGGTTGTTTAAGGCAATTTATCATAACCAAACATATTTTGAGCGCTTTAGCGCAAAAATTCTCCTTACCAACACATTTCGCAAATCCTTTCAAAACCATTAATTCGAACCCTGCCATTTTTATTAAAATTTAATAGGTTCTGCGGCCCATTGAATTATTTCAAGTGACAATGCGGCCCGTTACAATAAAAGGTTGGACATCCCTGTGCTACAGGGTCCCAACTACAATTTGTATACACTGAGTATGTAGTTTGTTTCTGCAAGCTTAAACGAATGGGTCCCATAGTTATCTAACCAAACTTCTTTTCCATATATAGGTACATGTGTAAATAAAGAATAAAGGTCTTAAATTTACGAAGATTTCACCACAGATGTTTTAAATTAAAGCTTTTTTTCAAACGCTGTATGGTGAAATGAAGCTAAATGCCCCAAACAGCCCGATCTAGTTTTACGCGGTTTAAGGGAATTCCCCTGGGTTTAGTAGACAAGTTTCTGTTTTTACATATGTGGATCATATTATGTAACAATTCTTAAGGTTTTAATCTGATTTGACGAATCCTTGTTGAAGATGTCCGTGCGATATGGCATACCTGTCAATCATAATTTAGGAACATATCTTCGTTTTTAAGGGAATTACCTTAAGTAAATGTTTGCTTTATTTTAAATGGCACAGAGTGTCTAATGGTTTAACATTTCAGCAAATCTGATCAAAATTAGAGCAGCCGTTCAGACGCTATGACCAAAAAGCTAAATATTTCATAAAAATAGCGTTTTGGTTTTAAACGTCCCAGGGGAATTCCCCTGGATTTATTACCCAAAGTTTTTGCACATCTAGACTATGTTGTCTTACAAATGTCAAATTTTTATTGCGATTCCATTACTCCTTTAGGTAGATGTCGGGGCGACATGGCATGCTTGTTACAATCCCGATATAAGAACAAAATCCTATTTTTAGGGTATTTCCCTAGGTAATTTTTTTTTCTAAATGTTAAATCAATGAATAATGCACTTACATTCCACCCAATCTGATTTAAATTGTAACAGTCGTTTAAGCTCTATGCCCAAAAATGCCATTTAAAAAAATAGCGTTTTGGTTTTAACGTCCCAGGGGGAATTCGCCTGTATTTTTCACTTAAAATTTTTGGTGTTAACATATCTAAACCATGTTGTCTAACAAATCACAAAGTTTAATTGCGATTCCATACCTTCTTTTGGTAGATGTCGGGGCGGCATAGCATGCCTGTCACAATCATTATTTGAGAACAAAATCTTATTTTTTAGGGTATTTCCGTAGTATTTTTTTTAATTTTTTTAAGTGTTAAATCAGGATAGGATAGGATAGGATATTCATGTTTATCCCCGTGAATGGGAAAACCCCAGGGGTTATCACACGGGCAATCGTCAGATCACCTCGCGCCCATCGTCGGGTTACCGGAGCTATTGCAGTGTGTTGTATATGATAGATACGTTCCTTCAATTTGGTAGAACCCATTAATCCGCTGGGTTCGGGCAATGTCCGTAAAGTGCCTTGCCCAAGGACACAACCGACTAGCTAGCGACCAGTTTCGCACCTGCAACCTTTCGATTGAAAGGCGACGCACTTAACCGCTAGACCATCGGGCCGGACACACATGACTATTGCACTCACATTTTAAAAAATCTGATTCAAAATGGAGCAGCTGTTCAAACCCTATGCTTAAAAAACCCAATATTTTAAAAAAAATACCGTTTTGGTTTTTAACGTCTCAGGGGAATTTCCCTGAATTTAACACCCAAAATTTTGGTTTCTTTATATCTAGACCACGTTGTCTAAAAATCAAAAAGTATTATTGTGATTCCATTAACCCTTCTGGTAGATGTCGGGGCGACATGCCATGCCGGTCAAGCGTTTGAAGAAAAAAAGGAAAATCATTTTCGAAACAGGAAAATCAGTTTTATTTTTCGACTTGGCAGAGGCAATTGATAAATATATCGAAATAAAGTTTGGTTACCCTAAACCCAATCTGTTTTTGCCTGCAGAAACAAACGGCATACTATGTGTATAAGAAAGGTCCCACAGTATATTTCATACACCAATTAGGAAACAAGATGTGTTTGCAAGCAGTGGTGATTAAACAAGTGGTTGACACTCTCGAATTGTTAATTCAGGTTTTGAAGTCCATATGTCGTAGGTACTTTTGCACATGAACGTGAACATAAAAGTCAAACTGCAGAACACACAACTTATTCAATTTTTTTTTATTTTTCTTTTGAATACCAAATCTTTCTTTTTAAACCGCATAGCGCTTTAAATGAGTCGCAATAATTCAATGTTGACATCAATCACGCATTAATTCTGTTTTACATTGCAGTAAGGTGTTTCCAACTCATACGACTCTAACCTAATGGTTTGATTTCTGTTGAAGTCATTTAACCAATTATTTTCCCTATCTCTCCAATGCAAACTGAAATTACACAAAGGGCTCTCAATCAAAATCCTGCCATAGAATGTCTTAGATTTTATTTATTATTTAAAATTCAAGCTAGGAGATTTTTAGCTGGAGATAAACAATTAACACCTTTATTTTAAAAAGAACTTTTCCACTATTACCAAACTTTACAGCTAAACAATAA
>CH003046.1:48237-102987 GCA_000149265.1 Ciona savignyi
TAGAACACTGGCACTGGCGCTGTGCCAAGATACAAACACTACCATTGGTACTCGCCCAAACAAATTAAATACCGTGATAGGAGAGGGCCACATGTTATTTCCGGCCGCACATAGATCGAAATTTCTTCTTTGTTAAAACTGTTTAAATCCACAATGAGCTTGACGCAACTGCACTAGTAGTCATATCATCTAAAGTAATGTTATTCTAATACAAACCACCCACAGCGGTATTAAGCATACAGACTTGCACTTTTTTAGTTTTACTTCACCAAATGGATAATAAATTCTACCCAAAATGATTTTATACAGGTAAACGCCATACAAATGAGAATTACACCCAGTAATGCAGTCGATTGACCTGTGTTCCGCTGCACCATGCAGCTCCATTTTGTTGATGGTCATCGCCATTACTTGATCACGTGGACAAACGCAGAGCTGAATGACGTCTTAGATCTCCGATTGTTGAAGAATAAAAGGACAGATCTATAGCGCTTGACAAGATGCTTTGTGTTTAAAAAAATATGTGCTTCTGACACGAATATTTTTTGTTAACTGTTCTTGGAAAGGAAGATTAGTTTGGTAATTGGACCCATGCGTTTATGGTTGCAGAAACAAAACTATGGCAGTACGGTTGAAACTTTCTAGAATGTTAGATAACTTGGACCTAGCGTGCACATGTCTGACAACTACATATACTGTGTAATAACCACGGATAACAAGATCGGTTTGTTACCTCAGGGACCCATGCGTTTCCGCTTGCAGAAACGAACTACAAACTATATAAAGTACACCAAATGTGGTTAGGGACCCTGCTTGCATAAACACATAGCATAAATTGTATTTTAAAAATATAGATGATAAAACACAAGAAATCCAGTATAAGTTCGTTCTTAAATAAACGTTTATTAATTCTGAGTTCCCTGATAAACATAGAATTTTAAGGTAACTAGATTCATTTTTACTGCGTCTGTGATCATACTTACATACACATGAGATCTTTGTAATATCAATTAGAATGCAATTTGTGGACACGAGTACAATTGCCAAGAATAGTCATGAAATATCGATGACGTCTGCTTACCTTAAATTATTCATGGTAAACCACAAACACATTAATGTAAATATCTACCAAGTTTTTAACCACGATATTGCCGAGTTCATGCAACCTTTTAAGAAACTTCGGTTTTTATAAATTGTATACCCGCCGTAGGCGCCAAGCAAAGTCAAAACTCCAAGGGAAAACATCGTCTCTCTCATCATTCTAATCATGATAGGATGGCTTTCCATGTGATCCCTTATAATGGAAGCACCCACATTTGCGTGAGGAAGCGGTTTATTAGGAATCTCTTCGCCAAGAAATTCGCACAGTGGAGCCCATCCGTCTTTAAAGTTGTACACAAGCAGCTTGTCCTTTGGTGCATTCTGTAGTAAATGTTGAATAGAGTTATAAGCGCAAACGTAATGTATGTTTGCACACTTACAAGAAGGATGTTTGCGTTGTGGGTTTTATATAAACGTTTCATTACCATCTCGTTTCTGTCAAATTTGGACCAAGGCCACCGTCGGCGCGAAGATAGAACAACTTGCACTGTAAAAAGTTTTTGAATGAAAAAGTAGTTTTCGTTAGTAGTTTTCGACCCTTATGCTATGTCAACTTTAAATAATCTCGTGTCGGCTTAAACTGAATACCACATCTAAGAACAGGCTACATACTGGTAGACTCTGTGAAACGAAAATATTGCCATCCAGAATACGACAAAACTTGCATCAGTATATACAAAGGGTCAGAATCAATCGACGTCATTTGAGTTAGGAGGCTTCGGTACCAAGAACCCTCGTCTCGAATAGAAATCGCAATCTGTACACAGTGTAATTATAAATCGTGTCATATTTGGATACATGTCGTATATTCTGAACCTACTTTGGCATCTGGGTAAGCCTTTAAGATTTCCTCCCAAAAGAGATAGCAGGGACTATCGAGGACTGCATCAACGCCTTTATACATTCTCTTAAAGTCGTCAGCTGTTCCTCCATATTTAATAATTTTGCGCCATTCCTTTCCCAGGTACCAAGAGTTTTCGAGCCAATCTTATGTATTGTACCCAAACTCTTGGAACACTGCTGTCATGGTTTTAGTACCAGTTTTGGCATAACCGGCATAAATGACCTTCATTCTTTCCTTTTGTTGCTATAGATGCTGAACTATAAATCAATGAGAGACGTATAGGCTAGCTACGTTTTATTCGCAGTTATCAGTTTTTATTTGCCCAGGTTAGCAAATGCTACATTAATGATTAACCCTAAAGATATTGACTTTTAAAGCGTATCATTTTGCGGGTTGTCGGAGACCATTTAAAGTCGTTAACGAGTGCGGAGAATGAACATCGAAGAAGTTTGGTTACCCAAAAACCTATCCGTTTTTGCCAGCAGAAACAAACGACATACTTGGTGTGTAAAATATACTGTGGAACTCTGTTTGCGCAAACGTATAAACCTAGTTGTTTTTTGCAAACAGTGGATAACCGTGAACATAAAACATAGTTAATGAATTCAAATTTGTGCATTAAGCTCCAGAAAATCAAATACTAAAACAGTTAAGTATGATTAACAAACGCTAATCAGTAATACTTTCATGCTACCACGAAAAACCACTTAAAGGGGAAATGAAGTCGATTTTAAGAATATCTTAATAAATGGAAAAAAATACGCTGATTTCAAAAATCAAATCAGTTTCTTCCAATATTTTTTTGTTAAAGAATTATGAGCAAATATGCATTTCATTTTATGTTAGGGGATTTCTCATATTACGTCATTGACGTTGTTGAGATTTCGTGCCTATATGAATTGTATACAATCATGTGCCAGTTTAGAGGTGAATTAGTAACAGAAGCGCCTGCAGGAGAGTTGTATTTTCGTTTTTTTTATGGAGACTTAGCATAACACTTGTCATATAGCCTTACTGAACCAATGTTCATGGTGACAGCTTACTTTAAGCGCGGTCATTAAGGCCTGGACGGTCCTGGACCTAAGCTGAATGTTGAGGTATACAGGTCTCGTATTTAAATGACTTTAGAATAATAAGTCTTAGCAATTTATATCATAAATTATAAAAGTGAACACAGAACAAGAAAACTAAAACAGAATGCATTAAACTGTAACTGCCAGCAATTTATAGAAATAAACCAGCCATCAAGCAAAGGCTAGACTATGCGGTGGGAAAAGCCTATTTCTTTCATGGTTTACCTTGGCTGTTTGTATAATGTTTTGCTGTTGTGTATGTGGTGCATTTAATGGCTGCAGTTATTGACTGAGCATTAGCCTACTGGTTGAGAATACCACTTATTGCATAAACCAGTTAATCCACAGTAGCTGATGTGTAGTCCGACAATAAGTACACAGCAAGCACTCAGATACGTAAGTGAAGAATATATATAATAGATCTCTACTTAACTACCCAAATAAGTTAATAAGAATATACCACTTTTCCAATTTAGTTCTTTTTATTAGATATTGTAAAATGTCTAAAGTTAAGCCACTGAGAAGGAAGGAATAGAGATTGGAGCATATTGTTTTGCTCCGGGATGTACAAATTTCTATTACAGCACACGAAATTCCAATCCACCTGTGCTCTTTCATCGATTTCCTCACAACGACAAAAAACGGATGAAGCAATGGATACAACAATGCAAGCGTTCTAAACTACCTGGAATAAGAACCGCAGTGTGTAGTGCACATATTTGTGACAAGGATTATCATAGTAAAATTGTATTTGACTCCAATTGAGTGGCCAAGATGATGAAAACAAACCGCTTGGTGAAAAATACAGTTCCAACAACTTTTTAATTTTTCTGATTATGATTTTAAACATAGTGATCAACCCAGTACATCAAGTGCAACTTCAAGAACTTCTTTATCCAAGCAGATAATTGAAAAATAAGGGCTTTTAGTAATGCAAGTCCAGTCTGGTGCACAAATGCATGTACATTCATGCAGCATAAACATTCTTGCGGTGTGTCCATAAGAATACAGTTTTTGCAACGGCACGAGTCATGTCAATAGGTAATGTTTCTAAATAAACATTTTCTTCTATGTGGCTTGCATCTTCAAAGATACTTTCAGACAGTTTCCTTGGTTCAAACGCATATGACTGAATTTGTGTTGTTTTATTGTGTACAATAAAACTTCTTTCATCCATGCCAGAATGCTGAAAACTGTCATCCATTTTAGTGTTACAACTTTAACTTAAATTTACTCTAGAAATGAAGAAAACAAAAAAAAATTGTTACAACTTCTATGCATATGTATACCAAATCTCTCACACTCTCAGTTTGTAGCCTAGGGGTTGATAATAACATTGCTAGTCTATGTTGCAGATTATAGCTATATATTGAAAAGCAACAATCATGAAAGAAATAGGCTGTTCCCACCGCATAGTCTGATCTTTGATTGATGGCTGGTTTATTTCTATAAATTACTGGCAGTTACAGTTTACTGCCTCCTGTTCTAGTTTTCTTGTTCTGTCTTCACTTCAATAATTTATAATATAAATTGCTAAGACTTATTATTCTAAAGTCATTTAAATACGAGATCTGTATACCTCAGCATTCAGCTTAGGTCCAGGACCGTGCAGGCCTTAATGACCGCGCTTAAGGTAAGCTGTCACGCGCGTACATTGGTTCAGTTAGGCTATATGACAAGTGTTATGCTAAGTCTCCATAAAAAAACGAAAATACAACGCTCCTGCAGGCGCTTCTGTTACTAATTCACCTCTAAACTGGCACATGATTGTATACAACGTATATAGGCACGAAATCTTAACAACGTCAATGACGTAATACGGGAAATCCCCTAACATAAAATGAAATGCATATTTGCTCATAACTCTTTAACAAAATAATATTGGAAAATACTGATTTGCGCTGACGTCTGCTTACCTTAAATAAATAATGGTAAACCACAACAACATTAATGTAAACATCTACCAAGTTTTTAACCACGATGTTGCCGAGTTTATCCAACCTTTTAAGAAACTTGGGTTTTTGTAAATTGTGTACCCGCCGTAGGCGCCAAGCAAAGCCAACACGCCAAGGGAAAATTTCATTTCTCTCATCATTCTAATCATAATAGGATGGCTTTCCATGTAATCCTTTATAACGGAAGCACGCGCATTTGCGTGAGGAAACGGTTTATCAGGAATCTCTTCGCCAAGAAATTCGCACAGTGGAGCCCATCCGTCTTTAAAGTTGTACACAAGCAGCTTGTTCTTTGGTGCATTCTGTAGTAAATGTGGTCAATGTTTTATAGTTCTATAAGCGCAAACGTAATGTATGTTGGGACACTTACAAGAAGAATGTTTGCGTTGTGGGTTCTATATAAACGTTTCATTACCAGTTCGCTTCTGTCATATTTGGACCAAGGCCACCGTCGGCGTGAAGATATATCTACTTGCACTATAAAGAGATTCTGTATAAAAAACTATTCAATGGTCACATTAATTAGTCCTTTATCGGTTTACACTGAATATCGCATAGGAATGCATGCTACATACTGATAGACTCCGTGAAGCGAAAATATTGCCATCCAGAATATGACAAAACTTGCATCAGTATATACAAAGGATCAGAATCAATGGACGCCAATTGAGTTAGGTTGCTTCGGTACCAAGAATCCTCATCTCGAATAGAAACCACTATCTGTACGCAGTGCAATTATAAACCGTGTCCTATTCAAAGACTTGTGGTTAATACTTTTCTTACTTTGGCATCTGGGTAAGCTTTTAAGATTTCCTCCCAAAACAGATAACATGGACTGTCGACGACTGCATCAACGCCTTTGTACATTCTCTTAAAGTCCTCAGCTGTTCCTCCATATTTTATTAGTTTGCGCCATTCTTTTCCCAGGTACCAAAAGTTTTCCAGCCAGTCGTATGTATTGTATCCAAACTCTTGGAACACTGCTGCCATGGTTTTAGTACCAGTTTTGGCATAACCTGCATAAATTACCTTCATTCTTTTCTTTTGTTGCTATAGATGCTCGATTAAGCCAAGAAGAGACGTGTAGGCGAGCTACGTTTATATGCACAATAACCAGTTCACAATCATCTGTTTTATTGACAAAAGTTAGCTAATGCTACATTAATGATTAACCGCAATGATATTTACTTTTGAAGCGTTTCGTTTTCCGAGTTGGCGGAGGCCATTAAAAGACGTTAAGAAGTGCAGAGAATAAACATCGAAAATAAGTTTGGTGACCCACAAACTTATACGTTTTTACCAGCAGAAACAAGCGGCATAATCGGTCTATAAAATATACTATGGGTCCCTGCTTATACACACAGTACACATCAAGTTGTTTTTTGCAAACAGTGGTGATTAAGCAAGTGGTAGACACAATCGAGTTTATATTCGGGTGTTAAAGTCCATATGGCGAAGTTACTTTTGCACATGAACGGGAACATAAAAGCCAAAGTGCAGCATCCATAACTAATTCAAATTTGGGCAATAAGCTCCAGAAAATCAAATGTTAAAAAGTTTAAGTATGCCTAAAAACGTTAATGGTAATACCTTTATGTTACCACGAAAAATCACTTAAAGTAAAAATAAAAGGTAATTACATACAAAGTAAATACAGTCGTTGGCAACAGACCTTGTTTTTATATTTTTTAATACCGATTCGTTTCACTGACCCATCACTTACATAATCACCACTGTTTGCAAAAACATCCTGTTTTCTACGTTGGCGCAAGCAGGGTCCCAAAGAATATTTTATACGCCGAGTATGCCGTTTGTTACTGCTGGGAAATTTTAATGGCTTCAGTCAACTTTCAACACGAACGCTTTAAAAGTCAATATCATTGCGGTTAATCATTAATATAGCATTTGCTAACTTTGGCGAATAAACCTGGTTATTGTGCATATAAACGTAGCTCGCCTACACGTCTCTTCTTGACTTAATCGAGCATCTATAGCAACAAAAGGAAAGAATGAAGGTAATTTATGCCGGTTATGCCAAAACTGGTACTAAAACTATGACAGCAGTGTTCCAAGAGTTTGGGTACAATACATACGACTGGCTCGAAAACTCTTGGTACCTGGGAAAGGATTGGCGCAAAATTATTAAATATGGAGGAACAGCTGAGGATTTTAAGAGAATGTACAAAGGCGTTGATGCAGTCGTCGATAGTCCATGTTATTTGTTTTGGGAGGAAATCTTAAAGGCATACCCAGACGCCAAAGTAAGATCAGTATTTACGACACGTCTTTAAATAGGACACGATTTATAATTGCACTGTGTACAGATTGTGGTTTCTATTCGAGATGAGGATTCTTGGTACCGAAGCGCCCTAACTCAAATGACGTCTGTTGATTCTGACCCTTTGCATATACTGATGCAAGTTTTGTCGTATCCTGGATGGCAATATTTTCGCTTTACAGAGTCTGCGAGTATGCAACATTCATTTCTATGTGATATTTAGTTTAAGGCGATACGGGATTATTTAAAGTTGACATAGCATAAGGGTCGAACACTAGTAACGAAAACTACTTTTTTATACAAAACCTTTTTATAGTGCAAGTTGTTCTATCTTCCCGCCGACGTTGGCCTTGGTCCAAATTTGACAGAAACGAGCTGGTGTTGAAGCGTTTGTATAAAACCCACAACGCAAACATCCTTCTTGTAAGTGTGCAAATACGAGTTCACTTTACGCTATAACACTATACAACATTTACAATAGAATGCATCAAAGGACAAGCTGCTTGTGTACAACTTTAGGGACGGATGGGCTCCACTGTGCGA
This sequence comes from Ciona savignyi, assembly GCA_000149265.1. Classification (NCBI taxonomy): domain Eukaryota; kingdom Metazoa; phylum Chordata; class Ascidiacea; order Phlebobranchia; family Cionidae; genus Ciona; species Ciona savignyi. The sequence goes on from CH003046.1 coordinate 56,032, forward strand.
ATTTCTTGGCGAGGAGATTCCTGATAAACCGTTTCCTCACGCAAATGTGGGTGCTTCTCTAATAAAGGATTACATGGAAAGCCATCCTATCATGATTAGAATGATGAGAGAGATGATGTTTTCCCTTGGAGTTTTGGCTTTGCTTGGCGCATACGGCGGGTATACAATTTACAAAAACCCAAGTTTCTTAAAAGGTTGGATGAACTCGGCAACATCGTGGTTAAAAATTTGGTAGATTTTTACATTAATGTTGTTGTGGTTTACCATTAATATTTTAAGGTGTCCTTGTGTCCCCAAAGTCCATTTTAATTGATATTTTAAAAGATCTAAAGAGTAAGTACGGGCACAGAGGCAGTAAAGATGCATCTACTTAATTTAAAATGAAATATTTAACACAGAACTTGGAATTAAGAAACCATTTTTAAAGAACGAACTTAAACTGAATTTTATTTAGAAACTACATAGACCACGTGCTAAACCACCTCTATTTGTAAAATGCAACTTGTATGCTATGTGTTTATGCAAGCAGCGTCCCTAACCACATTTGGTGTATTATTTTAATTGTATTTAGTTTGTTTGTGCAAGCAGAAACGCATGGGTCCCATTACTAAACCAATCTTCCGTTTCAAGTGCAGTTAACAAAAGAATATTCGCGTCAGAACCACATATTTTTTTAAATTCATTTATCTTATCAAGCGCTATAGTGAAAAGAAGCTAAATTCCTAAAACAGCATGATTTAGTTTTTCACGGCTTTAAATAATTCCCCTTGGTTTAGTTCATACATTTCTAGGCCTATCCTGGAGGAAACTACTGGTGCAAAGTTTGATCATAAAAGTTAGGTGGCTTATGCGCCCTTTTGGTGTTGCTGTTCAACCCGGCGACTATGCACATAGTGGTAACGTCTTGTTTGTGGACTAAACTCACCTACTTCTTCAGTGGGCAGAAGTCTCATCTGAACAGCTTTTAGCTGTATAAATCAATTTGTGTACGAGAATTCATTATCCCTATGGTGAAGTAAAACTAAAAAGTCCAAGTCTGTGTGCTTGAACCACTGTGCGTGGTTTGTATTAAAATTCAGTATGTGCTGCTGGGCAGCGCGCCGCTTTTCTTGTTTAACTGTGAAGTTTTGTAATAGTAAAGCTGTTACTACCGCCGGTTGATTAACGGGTTGCTATAATTTTAAAGTTACGCGTATCGTTAAATAAACAGGCAGTTAATGTCCTCTAGTTGTACGTGGCGATCATGGTTGATACGGAAAGGTGATTGATACGGTTACGGAACGGTGGTTGAGATTAATAGGGAGCGGAAGGTTAATACGGTTTTCTGTATAATTAAAATAAATAAACCATATCAGTAATTTACGGGTATACATATTAAATAATATAAACATTACACACTCACCAAACTTTGGCTATAGACTGGACGAAAAATACGGTATCAAATAAAAATGGTATGCTTCAGTCTGTACAGTAACTGATTCGAAAAGAAAGAATGTTCTAACATGCGGTTCAGTATTTGTAACACAAACTCCCATTGTTATGTATTTTGGTTATGACGCAATTATGATTTACCATAGACATCAATAAATCATATACGCAAATGAATAAATAATGGGTCGAGATATCTTACAGAAGCAGTGCTTCGTGAAATAAAGGTGTTGATTATGCATCTTCTAGCTGTTTTGTTGGGAAAAAGTTCCCAATGTATGGAGAGGTGCCAGCTCAAAAATTTTAAGTTAAAGTAATGAAGGTTTTGGTTAGGTTGCAGATCCAAGCTTCAATTTTATATAGTAAAAAATCAAGACTTTCTGTTGCAGGATTTTGAGTGACACCGACAGCCCTTTTAGTAAGGTGAGTTTGCATTGGAAAGATAGGGAGAACTAGAGAGTGTCAACCACGTGTTTAACCATCACTATTTGTAAAACACATGTCGTATGTCATATATTCATGCTACAGGGTCCCTAACCACAATTTGTATTTTATACACCGAGTATGTACTTTGTTTCTGCAAGCATAAACGCATGGGTCCCATAGTTATTAGACCGAACTTCTTTTCCATGTGTAGTTGAGAAAAGAATAAACCTCTTCTATTTACGAACATTTCACCACAAATGTTTTAAATTAAAGCTTGTTTCCAAGCGTGGTGGTAAAATAAAGCTAAATTTCCAAAATAGCCCAATTTCATGCTTTCAGGGAATTTCTATGGGATTAGTAAATAAGTTTCTGTTTTACATATGTGGGTCATGTTATGTAACAATTCTTAAAGTTTTATTTAGTTTTGTCGACTCCTTGTTGGATATGTCAGTGCGATATGGCATGTCTGTCACAATCACAATTCAAGAACATATTTTCGTTTTTAAGGGAATTACCCTAAGTAAATGTTTTCTTTGTTTTAATTAATTGACTCAGAGTATTTAATGGTCTAACATTTCACCAAATCTGATTAAAATTAGAGCAGCCGTTGAAGCGCTATACCCCAAAAAGATAATTTATTAGAAAAAAACGTTTTGGTTTTTAACGTATAAGGGGAATTCCCCTGGATTCATTACCCAACATTATAGTTTCTGCATATCTAGACCATGTTCTCTTACAAATGTCAAATTTCTTATTGCCATTCCATTAATTTTTCTGGTAGATGTCGGGGCGCCATGCCATGCATGTTGCTATCATGATTTGAGGGAAAAATCTTATTTTTTAGGGTATTTCATTAGGTAATCTTTTTTATTTGTTTTAAGTGTTAAATCAGTCACTATTGCACTTACATTCTACCAAATCTGATTAAAATTGAAGAATCTGTTTAAGCGCTATCCCGTAAAAAGCTATTTTTTCAGAAAAAATACCGCTTTGGTTGTTAAGGTCTCAGGGGAATTTCCATAAATTCATCACCCACAATTTTGATTTCTGCATATCTAGACCATGTTGTCTAACAAATGTCAAATTTTATTTGCGATTCCATTACTTCTTTTGGTAAATGTCGGGGTGAAATGGCATGCTTGTCACAATCCTGATTTAGGAACAAAATCCTATTTTTTGGGGTATTTCCCAAGGGATTTTTTTTATTTTCTTTAGGTGTTAAATAAGTGACTAATTACTTACATTTCAACAATTTGATTTAAATTGGAGCAGCTGTTCAAGCGCTATGCCCGAAAAAGCTAAAAAAACTAGAAAGTGTCAATCACGTGTTTAACCACCACTATTTGTAAAACACATGTCGTATGCCATATATTCATGCTACAGGGTCCCTAACCACAATTTGTATTTTATACACTGAGTAGATACTTTGTTTCTGCAAGCATAAACGCATGGGTCCCATAGTTATCAGACCAAACTTTTTTCCATGTGTAGTTAAGAAAAGAATAAACGTCTTAAAGTTACGAACATTTCATCACAATTGTTTTAAATTAAAGCTTGTTTTCAAGCGTGGTGGTAAAATAAAGCTAAATTTCCAAAATAGCCCGATTTCATGGTTTCAGGGAATTCTCCTGGGTTTAGTAGATAAGTTTCTGTTTTACATATGTGGGTCATGTTATGTAACAATTCTTAAAGTTTTATTCTGATTTGTCTCCTTGTTGGATATGTCAGTCTCTCCTTGTTGGATATGTAGCGATATGGCATGCCTGTCACAATCATAATTCAAGAACATATTTTCGTTTTTAAGGGAATTACCCTAAGTAAATGTTTTCTTTCTTTTATTAAATTAACTCAGAGTGTTTAATGTTCTAAAATTTCACCAAATCTGATCAAAATTAGAGCAGCCGTTCAAGCGCTATGCCCCAAACAGATAATTTATTACAAAAAAACGTTTTGGTTTAACGTCTCATGGGAATTCCCCCGGATTCATTACCCAAAATTATAGTTTCTGCATATCTAGACCATGTTATTTTACAAGTGTCAAATTTTTATTGCGATTCCATTACTCTTTCTGGTAGATGTTGGGGCGCCATGCCATGCATGTTGCTATCATGATTTGAGGAGAAAATCTTATTTTTTAAGGTATTTCATTATGTAATCTTTTTTTTTGTTTCAAGTGTTAAATCAGTGACTAATGCACTTCCATTCCACTAAATCTGATTAAAATTGGAGAATCTGCTCAAGCGCTATCCCGTAAAAAGCTATTTTTTAGAAAAAATCCCGTTTTGGTTTGTAAGGTTTCAGGAGAATTTCCCTAAATTTATCACCCACAATTTTGATTTCTGCATATTCAGACCATGTGGTCTAACAAATGACGAAGTTTCATTGGGTTTCCATTATCCCTTTTGTTAGATACCGGAGCCACAATCCATGTCTGTCACAATCTTGATTTAGAAACATATCTTCATTTTTAGGGTATTTCCCTAGGTAAATATTTTGTTTCTTTTAATTGGTAACGCAGTGGATAACACGCTACTATTTTACCAAATCTGATCAAAATTGGAGCAGCCGTTCATGCGCTATGCCCCAAAAAAGCTAATTTTTTTGAAAAAAATACCGTTTTGGTTTTTCACCTCCCAGGGGAATTCCCCTAGGTATATTACCCAAAATTTTGGTTTCTGCTCATCTAGACCATGTGGTCTAACAAATGACAAAGTTTCATTGGGATTCCATTATCCCTTCTGATAGATGTCGGAGCCACAATCCATGCCTGTCACAATCTTGATTTAGAAACATATCTTCATTTTTAGGGTATTTCCCTAGGTAAATATTTTGTTTCTTTTAATTGGTAACGCAGTGGCTAACACGCTACTATTTTACCAAATCTGATCAAAATTGGAGCAGCCGTTCATGCGCTATGCCCAAAAACACTAAATCATCTAGACCATGTGGTCTAACCAATGACTAAGTTTCATTGCGATTTCATTATCCTTTCTGGTAGATGTCGGAGCCACAAGCCATGCCTGTCAAGCGTTTGACGAAAAAAAAAAGAAAAAAAAAAACGGACAAAAACAATATGTGTCCCATTTTTCCAAATGGGACCCATAATAACTGGTTAAACGTCTTCGACAGCAATCCGACCTGTAACATCTGTAAATCATAATATGGTTCCGATTTAATGTTTTTAAAATGTCTATGTTTACTATTGTGAGGTCAATATCGTAATAATGCATATAGTTTTATAATTCCGTGAACCTCGTGGTTTTCTTTTCTTTATTGTACTGATTCTTGTAATGACACGTATATTTGCACTGAATCTATAGACCTACGGGAAAACAGTCGGTAAGCGAATTGTTTATTAATAATTGTTAGGTGTATATTTATGTAATAATATTGTAATGGAAAATCGATCAACGCATAACGTCCAGTCAATTAAGAAACCACCCATTAACCATAGTGAGATTTGGAGTGTGCGAGTCAGCGCGTTTAAACTGTTTCGCATGTTAAGGACTCGGGTGTAAGTAGGTCGCACCAGAAGGAGGCTTAACACGACTAATAGGTTAGACCGTATGAGTTGGCAATAGCTTACTGCAATGTAAAACAGAATAAGTGCGTGATTGATGTCAACATTTAATAACAATTATTTTAAAGAAAACGGTTGATTTATTTTTTCGTATTTGAAAAGGCTTGTGGGTTAGTGCGACACCGTTAAAACGCTATGCAGTTTAAAAGGAGAGAATCGGTATCCAAAAAGGAAAAAAAGAATTTGTCGTCAACGGACTGGCGTCGCTAACAAACAGCTTCTACCTCGATATGTATATTTGTTTAGCTGTTTTATATAATGGTAATATGACTTTATTTACTTGTGTATTTTTCTTTGGGTGATTTTCCGTGGTAACAAGAAGGTTTTACTAAATAACGTATTTAGGCATACTTAACTTTTTTGGCATTTGATTTTCTGGAGCTGATTGCCTAAATTTGAATTAGTTATGTATTCTGCACTTTGGCTTTTATGTTTACGTTCATGTGCAAAAGTAACTTCGCCATATGGACTGTAAAACCTGAATTTACAACTTAAGAGTGTCAAACACCTGCTTTATCACCATTGTTTGCAAAAACATCTTGTTTTCTACGTTTGCGCAAGCAGGTCCCACGATATATTTTATAAACCGAGTATGCCGTTTGTTTCTGCTGGCAAAAACGGATTGGTTTGTGGGTAACCAAACTTCTTTTCGATGTTTATCTCCGCCCTCCTTGAAACTCTTCAAAAGTAAATATCATTGCGGTTAACCATTAACGTAGAATTGCTAACTTTGTCGAATAAAACAGATGATTTGTGCATAAACAGATAACTGTGCATAAACACGTAGCTCGTCTACACGTCTCTTGTTGACTTAATCGAGCATCTTTAGCAACAAAAGGAAAGAATGAAGGTAATTTATGCCGGTTATGCCAAAACTGGTACTAAAACTATGACAGCAGTGTTCCAAGAGTTTGGGTACAATACATACGACTGGCTCGAAAACTCTTGGTACCTGGGAAAGGAATGGCGCAAGCTTATTAAATATGGAGGAACAGCTGAGGACTTTAAGAGAATGTATAAAGGCGTTGATGCAGTCCTCGATAGTCCCTGTTATCTCTTTTGGGAGGAAATCTTAAAGGCTTACCCAGATGCCAAAGTAAGATCAGCATTTACGACACGTCTTCAAATAGGACACGATTTATAATTGCACTGCGTACAGATTGTGATTTCTATTCGAGATGAGGATTCTTGGTACCGAAGCGCCCTATCTCAAATGACCTCAATTGATTCTGATCCTTTGTATATACTGATGCAAGTTTTGTCGTATTCTGGATGGCAATATTTTCGATTCGCAGAGTCTGCCAGTATGTAGCCTGCGTTTATATGTGGTACTCAGTTTAATTCGATACGGGACTAATTAGCGTGCTTTCCCTGTTTTTTTTATAGTGCAAGTAGTGACATCTTCACGCCGACGGTGGCCTTGGTCCACAATTGACAGAAACGAGCTTGTGATGAAACGTTTATATAGAACCCACAACGCAAACATCCTTCTTGTAAGTATGCAAACATACATTACGTTTGCGCTTATAACACTATACAAGATTTACTACAGAATGCACCAAAGGACAGGCTGCTTGTGTACAACTTCAAAGACGGATGGGCTCCACTGTGCGAATTTCTTGGCGAAGAGATTCCTGATAAACCGTTTCCTCACGCAAATGCGCGTGCTTCCATTATAAGGAATTACATGGAAAACCATCCTATCATGATTAGAATGATGAGAGAAATGAAGTTTTCCCTTGGAGTGTTGGGTTTGCTTGGCGCCTACGGCGGGTACACAATTTACAAAAATCCAAGTTTTTTAAAAGGTTGGATGAACTCGGCAACATTGTGGTTAAAAACTTGGTAGATGTTTACATTAATGTTGTTGAATCATTTAGGGTAAGCAGACGTCAGCGACGTTTAATAAAATACGAACCATTCTTGGCAATTATCCTTGTGTCCACAAAGTCCATTCTAACTGATATTACAAAAGATCGGATGTGTAATTAAGCAAAGCGCAGACGCAGTAAAAATGCATCTAGTTACTTTGAAATTCTATGTTTAACTAAGAACCGATCTTGTTATCCATGTTCATTACACAATACATGTTATTGTCCAAATGGAAATCACTTATTTTTATAATAATCAAGGCTTAAATTGTTATAGTGGTTAATATATTATTCTCCAAATACGCTTTGGTATGTCCTTTGGATGCGCCTAATACAGCAGACGTGTATAGCATATCAGTACTTCTAGTAACATGTTATTTCACTTTAACGTTAAGATATTACCGAAAGTTCGCGGTTTTGTAAAATATTTTACACAGTAGACTTTTATACTACACAATGAAAGGTAATATTAAAAGACACGACACAAATTAAATAAACTGATACATCTCAACGGTCTCTTCAAAACCTTTTTTAACCTTTCGGTTGAAAGTCGTCGCACTACACCACCAGACGAATCGGAAGAATTTTACTTGGAGAATCCGAAATTAATTTCAGTTTATCCTTGTTGAGGTTTCATTTCTCCCATATAACAGCAAGGTCTTAAAATCACATATTATAGTGAATTTTTTTTAAATATATTTTTCTGAAATGTCTAGTCCAAACAAAATGATTAACATAACCAAGAATTTCATATTTGTATAAAGAAGATTTTTAAACAATATTAAACGTGAACTGTACGACAGGATTCTTATTTTACCCATTGGACAACGATGTTTCTACAAATTTGAACAAGTTTGGTTACAAAAATACTTCAAGAGAAATTGTATTGCTATACCCGCCCGCATTAGCATACACAACTCTCTTTAGTGACGTGGTATTTATACAAGCTTACTCTCGAAAATTAATTAGAAATTTGTCGGCTAATACGTTTGGTGTCAAGAGAAAAGCTGCAGATGTTGGGAAAATTATTTATCACTCTATTGCATTTACGTCACTACAGTTAGTTAATCAAGTTTACCTTTTATAAATCATTTTAAGAATATGTCCTGTGTCTGGAACGTTTTATTACAGTAAAGAAAACCGTTTATGTTTATTATATTATTAATCCTTTGGATCGAGTATAAAGTGTACTTCCCGGAAAGACATAATTATTATCAACAAAACAAATTATTACGTTTTAGTTGATTTTTACCTTTGACATAATGCCAATGCATGAAATTTGGAAACAACAGTATGGAAAATCTTTGTATGGTGAAACAAACTCGCGAGGTCGGAGCAACTGCACGATCATGTATACCAAAGGATGCAATAGATCTATAAAATTTCGCATGTGTAACAGACTGTACAGGCTGAAAAATATCATTACAAAGAATTAACTAAAACAATTGGTTTTAAAAGAATCGACTCACATTTCGAAAAAATCATGGCAAACTGTAAAGTCGTTAACCTTTCTAAGCAGCTTGTCATACAACTGTGGCTTTTTTTAGTGACGGGATAACCATGACTATCCTATCCTGAGTGCTGTCCACTTTGGCGGTTTTTAATTTCCATAATTTCAAACAGATTGGCCTTAAAGTTCTGAATGTTATGTTGCCCCTTATATCTTTGGCGGCTGAGGCAGTCGCCACTTGTACAAAACTACTTGGCTTGTTTGTCAATGCCGTTGTGGAATGTCACGTTCAACGTGAAAAAAACAGTGGGTGAATCCATAGCCATTCCATATAACAGATTGGCCTTTAAAAAACGAATGCCACGCGGCTGCACTTGTGCTTGTTGAGGCCCTGAATTTGACCCTCACCGTCAGAATATAACAATTTTAATATTAAGTCAACAGTAATTTTCACTGGTAGGCTACTTAGTGAATAGGCTTTTGGCATTAAAGAAAGAACCTATTAAGTTTTCTTTAGTTGATTTTTTTCCATTACTGATAGAAATGTTACAAAATTTGGTTTGTTTGTATATTAGTTTTAGTTTATTTTTTGTTTCCACGATGAAAACACGAAGCAGGACCTTTGATACAAATTTGGAAAACGACAGTCGTTAGAACACGTCTAAAAACCAATAAATTATCAAGGTTCGGTATAATTAGACGTGGCCACCAAACCCACATAAAAAATAAACGTTTATCAAAAATTACACTCAGCCTCGAAGCAAATGTGCGGTAAATCGACCAGTGCTATGGGGGACATATAGGGTAAAATTAGGTTTTTAGGTTACGCCTACCTGTTTTACCATCTCTAGTTTTTGTCTTTCTGTTTCTTCATTATAATTATAATGGGTGCATCTTTAAAACGTATGTAATGACAATACACTGAAATGGATATAAGAATACATTTGTAACAGCGCTCTAACTTAAGGGGTGATGACTAGGGTATAAGAGAGGGGTAAACATAGGTGAAATATTTTATTGTTTTTTTTTTGCACAGCGTGCAGCTAGTCAAAGCGCTGTCACAGGGACATAGCTTAGGTAAGTAGGGTAAAGGGTTGAGAGAGCGGCTAAGCCAAGCAAGGCCCACCGAATAATCTCTGATATTATGGAATTGTACACGGTTTATATAACAAATATAACAGGATACACATGTTTGTATACACGAGGCTTGGCATGCGTTAAACCGACCTCGCGGGAAACAATTCATCGACTGAGCTGTCGAAAACAGGAAATTAATCGTTACTTCCCATTCACACAATATGAACACATGGCATGTCGACCTAATTGTTAAAATATACAAAAAAAAACACTTATAAATTACAATTTAGACTTTCGTGAGAATACCGACACTATTTCAGTGTATTGTATTTAGAAACAGCTTTTTTGTTTTAATTCAGGCGACGTCTTACAATTTCTTTTCCCGAAAGGACACAATTAATAAGCTGGTTTCGCTGAAACAACAATTCGATTGAGTCGTCCGGCGTTTTAGTGCGACGCCTTTTAATCAAAAGGTTGCAGGAGCGAAACTGGTCGCTAGAAAGTCGGTTGTGTCCTTCGGCAAGTCACATAGCGGACATTGCCTGAACCCAGCGGATTAATGGGTTCCATCTAATTGAAGGAATGTGTCCATCATATACAACACACTGCAATACCTCCGGTAACCCGACGATGGGCGTGAGGTGATCTGACGATTGCCCGTGTGATAACCCCCTTGGTTTTCCTATTCACGGGGATAAAGATGAATATCCTATCCTATCGATTGAGAGTCTACATTCGAACCAACTAAGCTAACCTTAACTGCCAAGTATCCACACAAACTTTGCTGTCTTACAAACAATGCTTTCATTTTTCTTTCAATGGATTTAACTGTCTAATATGGTTTGATAACATTGCTTTAAAACATAAGGTGGTTTATTCACAAGGGCTATGCACTATAGCATTTCGTTTAGGATCTTGACCTCGACCTTGAGCGAGACTTCCTGGGAGAATAGGTCGGAGATCGACGTCGGGAGCGCGATCTTGATCTCCGTGGACTCAGCGACCTTTCATTCTCTGCTTTCACCCGAATGCGGGAAGTTTCACCCTGAATGAAATACCATGACTGGTTAGTCTGGCGGTTTAGTGCGACGACTTTCAACCGAAAGGTTGCAGATTTGAAACTGGTCGGCTGTGTCCTTGGGCAAGGCACGTAACGGTCATTGCCTAAACCCAGCGGATTAAAGGGTTTTACCAAATTGAAGGAACGTGACAATCATACACAACAAACTGCAATAGCTCCGGTAACCCGACGGTGGGCGAAAGGTGATCTGACGATTGTCCGTGTGCTAACGGACCTGGTTTTCCCATTCACGGGGATAAACATGAATATCCTATCCATACAAAACAAGTGGTTAAAATTAAACTTTTGTTAAAAAAAGTTCATGATTCGCAATATAAACATTACAACCTTGTTGAATGCTGAAATTTGCATGGTATACACAGAGTGATGCAAAAGTGTTAATGGATAATACAAGCATAATCATTAACATGGAATCAATGATTTAAAATAATCTCTGAAGCCTAGATGTATGAAATTATTATTCTATGATAATGTTTTGCGCTTTAATTAAAATTCTGAGTAAACCACACTAATCATAGCATCAAGGTTGTAGTGTTTTTTGTGAGGATCATAGATTACACATCAGTTTTCCATTGTTGTCATTCCACACTGATATTGATTAAAGCTAGAGTTAAAAGTTTTGTTTCAACTAGCCTATTTCAATAATGTAACAAGGCTGTATTGTTTTAAATCTTGAATTCTTGTTCCAGTTAAATCATGTTATAGAATAGGATAGGATAGGATATTCATGTTTATCCCTGTTATTGGGAAAATCAAGGGGGTTAACACACGGGCAATCGTCAGATCACCTCGCACCCATCGTCGGGTTACCGGAGCTATTGCAGTGTTGTGTATGATAGACATGTTGCTTCAATTTGGTAGAACCCATTAATCTGCTGGGTTCAGGCAATGTATGTTAAGTGCCTTGCCAAAGGACACAACTGCCTCACTAGCGACCAGTTTTGAACCTACAACCTTTCGATTAAAAGGCGTCGCACTAAACCGCCAGACTAACCGGTTGGACAATATTTGCCACCATGTGATTGACGTACAACATTACCTCATGAGACCGGAACTTTGTGTCATCCATATGCTTGAGAGCAAACTTCATGTCTTCCCGGTTCATAAACTCCACCACGCCGCTACCATCGCGATAAACATCGGAGTAACAAACGTCCCCGGCCTCGCGCATGTGGTCCTTCAAGTCCTGCCAACTACCACTTCTCGGCAAGCCTGCAAAGGAAGAGGTCAACTAGAATATTAATATTTTGAAAATATTTAGAGAAAGGTTTAGAAATTTACTTCAATAGTGCAGTCGTGGAACTGTACATAACAACAATGAAACGGAAACCATTAAACAGTTCTCTGAAAAATTAGAACAAAGTATAATGGTACCGGGTAGAGTTAAGAGAGAACCATGCTGACTGTGTATAAAGTATTACAACAACATACTCGTTCTTAAATAAACACCACTTAAAACAACAATGGCAGTAAGAGAATAAGACCTCATAATAATAGAGACATAGCCTATTGTCAGTTAATCCTTTTAGGAAAAATAAGTATTATACTAGTATTATACAAACCTTACATAAAACAGAAAACTTTGTAACCATTTGTTTTTTACATTAATTATTGAGTTCCACATGAAAATAATGCTCAAATGTACAAAATAAATAAGGATCACCTTCAACAAGAACACGGTAGTCAGTTCGTTTCGATGGCGGCCCTGGACGCCCACGAACGTAGGAACTTTGGCGGCTTGAATCTCCAGAAGACCCACCACGTGGACGTTCGACTTTCAATCGGTATCCGTCGTAATTATATCCATTCCGTGCACGGACAGCGTCATCTGCATCCCTGGTACCCATAACATGCATCAGACAATTATAACACAGGAGACAGTTAAACCATTAAACCAATTAAGTTTTAAATAAAACCGTAAACTCCATATGCTTCTAATGCTCCATTATTCCAAAGGATTCCAAAATGATCCAGAGATTTATTTCCTTATTCCTTCCATTCCATTCCATCCACTTTTAAATAAAAAAACATAACAGATAAGTCGGGTAGAAATAAGACAAAGATGAAAAGTAAATTGGTAATTTGACTATAAAAGAATCCTGTATACAAGTTAAAAAATAAGTAACAGACAATATTAACAAGCATATCTAACTGGTGTTAAGACTATTAAGGATTTTCACCACTAAAGAATCCTCCGTACACTTAAAGGCTCTGTAAGTTCTGTTGGGTATAATGAAGTTTTCCTAGGTAGTTTTTGCAAAAGACCATCAAAAAAAAAGGTTTTAATTTGAACAAAATTTCCTGGTGTATTCATGTAGATATTGCTTTTTAAATTTTGTTAAATTGGATGAAAATCACACATGAACAGCCCTGTTTTAAGACAAAGCACTAAGGATAATTTTATCCAATTATCAGTTTGGATTCCAATACTTGAATCAATATTTTTAAATCTAGAATTTCACCTCCTTTCTGTAAAAGACTTGAGATTTGTCAAAAACCGCTTTTAGTAACAGTACTGTTGGATTTATATTAAATATTATATAAAAGTGCTAGAGCCAAAATAAAATTCCTATAATTTCTTTTACGAATCAAATTTGAATCTTGATTCTGGAATAACAACCCTTACTGTTATAGCTATCAAATCTGACTTGTTGTTTTTGAACAATGGCACCAATTTTTATACACAAATGAGCAATATTGGATCATGTTTAAGTTAAAAATCAATATCAATACTTTTTTTTTAATTTTAAACTAACATTAATTTATTTTCTATTTTCCTTTTTTCCATTAACACCTAGAAATAGTAATGTGAAAAATTATAAAACACAAATAACAAAACATGCCCACAGCAATTTGGTATTAAATGCAATCATAAGTATTAAAGAAAACAGGATTATATACAATTACTACAACCTACCAAAGAACATTGGTATAATATGTGAAACGAATACCTGTAATCTTCATAATCAATAAAAGCAAACGGTGACCCTCTGTGTGTTTTCAGATCTATGTGACGTATATTTCCATACTTGTAAAACAGATCATCTATTTCTTTGTCACGCACGTCTGGCGGCAAATTTCCAACGTAGATACGACAGTCCGCGGAAAATTCACGACTACTCATTATGACCTAATATATTTCGAACTACGTGACTTTTTTTAACCTGGAATTCAATCGCAAGTGTTAGTTTGGTATATTCCAGAACTTATTACGAAATACGAAGGCCTCGAAAGCAGTTTAGGTAAAAAATCTAAAGATCTTGCCAAAGACGAGTTTCTGAAAGAAAGGCTGGGAGGTTGTACATTTTTATGATGTCAAGTGTGTAAGCGCGACACCAACATCGAAATTTTTAAACAGGTTTGATTTATATCATTTTTTTGGTTCCAATTATTTTGAAGATATAATACCGGTACCGTATCAATATATCCATAAAAAAGATGAGATGCTAGTATCGATTTTTACGAATGCCTATATATGTCCGGCCCGGTGGTCTAGCGGTTAAGTGCGTCGCCTTTCAATCGAAAGGTTGAAGGTGCGAAACTGGTCGCTAATTAGTCGGTTGTGTCCTTGGGCAAGGCACTTTACGGACATTGCCTGAACCCAGCGGATCAATGGGTTTTACAAAATTGAAGGAACGTGTCTATCATATACAACACACTGCAATAGCTCCGGTAACCCGACGATGGGCGCGAGGTGATCTGACGATTGCCCGTGTGATAACCCCCTAGGTTTTCCCATTCACGGGGATAAACATGAATATCCTATCCTATACCCATACTACGGGGGTTAACGACATGTGGGGGTTGACGACATATTTGTACAAAATAAGTTAGGCTTGGTATAATTATTTATTTTTTTAGCACCGTTAGAATAATTAATTACATCTCTGTTTAACCTTTATATCGCGGAAAAACGGAAGAAGTAAAAAGTTAAACCCCTTTGCGAGGGGCTACAGTCCTAAAAATTACACCATCTTCTAATTAAACTGTGCTCTTGCGTCTGATAATTTTTTGTTTATTAAAAAATGTAAAATATTAACACATGTATAGAGTTTTCGCCAGTTATTCCTTTGGATATGTTGTAGGGCATACCCTTGCCAATACCTTCAAATTGATATATAGATTATATACTGTCCGGCCCGTTGGTCTAATACTGTCCGGCCCGTAGCTCCGGTAACCCGATGATGGGCGCGAGGTGCTCTGACGATTATTGCCCGTGTGTTAACCCCCTTGGCTTTCCCGTTCACGGGGATAAAGATGAATATCCTATCCTATCCTATACCTATACAATAACCGCGGGCGTCTATATACATGAAGCGTCTAAATATTCATAACTTGCCATCAAGGGATGCATTGAAAGATGCTACAGTTTTCTTATCCAGATGGACATTATATAGTTTTCGCCAATTATTACTTTGGATATGTTGTAGCCCTTAAAAGATGCTGCAATTGTCTAATTAAGATGAATAGGTATTTGCGTTATCTCATTTAAACCAAGTATATACATGGTCTCTTGACGCCGAAATCTTACCAACCCACTAAGTTTTTTTTTCATATTTTTCATCGTGTGGGACCCACACAAATGTAAAAATGGTTTGGAAAATGTAACATCCGTTGCTTAAACATCGTGTTAAATAAGCCTTCAGTGAGTGGTCCATTAAACAGCAAAGGATTGCTCAAATTAAAGCAATACTACCATCACAAATAAAAAAAATTGCTAGAGTTTTACCAACAACACGATTTTCTGCTGAACGATACATATAACATACTCATGAAATTACATATTGAAGCTATGTTATGTTGCTTCGCAACGTAAATTGCAACAGCCAATGGACATTTTCCTTTTATTGGGTGGCGAACAACTATTTCGTAGGCATAGTACGGACGTTTATCTTTCTCTGAAGTAATTATGCTACCGGTAGCATCGATATAATATACTATATCAGTTTGACTGCGATCGCGGAAAATTCTTATCGTTTCATCATACCACAACATTTTTGCTGGAGGTGTGTTAAAAATCACCTAAAGGGTTTGACTATGATACTTGTCAATAATTTGTGCATTTTTTTTTAAGTTTCGAGCGCAATTGTATCATTTTCCGATGTGACTTCTATCTTTCTCGCCTGAAATCGAACCTTCTTTAATACAGTTTTTGATGGAGCACCATCACGATTTCCAGACTCAAAGGGTCTTCCGTTTTCCGCGTTTTATATTTTTAGATAAAAGAACTTTGGTTCCCTCATTTTAGTGTTGCCCCTTCAGTTAGTTTCACCCCGGCAGTATGAAGTTCGTAGAATCAAAACCAGCCAGCTCTTCATCAATCATACAAATTATTGGGTTAAACTACAACCGTAGAAATATATTAACCATGCACAATGCAAATACTCTTGTAATTCCTCAAAGATTGAAATGTGGTAAGGGCACAATAAGGAGTTTTTCATTATCCTATGCCTATACAAAGTTAAAGCATCGTCGTACAGTTAAAAAACAAAGTTTGCTTAACGTTGTTTTATCCAGGTTACAGCGATTTTCTGTTGTTTTTAAATAGAATGTTTTAACTATACCCCTGTAATTCTGTCGTCTTTTCTGTTCTTGCTTGCTTTAGCGAAAAATAAAAACATCAATTTGTGGCCATAGAGATCACTGTAGTATTAATTTACTTTTCTTACCTTGTAGCATTGATGTACGACCGTGCGCTCCAATGGTGAACGCGACGACCGGTTTAATTATAGCACGAAACATTTTAAAAAACAACGTTTGTCGATATCATGTAAACAAAACGCGAATTAAAATGTCACTCCTGCAAGTAATTAGCTTTATGATGTAAAAGCCCAACGCTCGCTAAACACTTTTAAAAGCGTGCTATTGGCATGTATAATTGTATAACCGACTGTTCAATCTAGTTATTTTTATCGAAAGGCTTCATCGTAAGATTTTTCACATTTTCCGCTTGTAAGTGATTTTCTCTGGTGTTTCACAATGATCTCTTTGCTTTTGTAAGGTTTCTCACTTCGCCTTAGGTTTCTCTTTGGTGTGGATCCTTTTATGCTTTTTCATATCACCACCTCGGCTGAACGTTCTTTCACACACTTCACATTTGTAAGGTCTTTCACCAGTGTGAATTATTTTATGGGCTTTCAAATTATGTGATTGTTTAAACGATTTCTCACAAACGTCACATTTGTATGGAGTACCCACGGTGTGGAATGGCTTGTGCTCGTTCAAGTGATTGGCATCTCTGAAGGATTTTTCACACAAGTCACATTTAAAAGGTTGTTCGCCAGTGTGAATTCTATAGTGCTTTTTTAACCGACCGTTTTCACTGAATGATTTTTCGCACACATCACATTTAAAAGGTTTCTCTTTAATATGTATTTTGCGGTGTTTTCCTAAAGTTCCGCCATCCATAAATGATTTCGTACAAACCTCACATTTGTAAGGTTTCTCTCCAGTATGAATTCTACGATGAATTTGCAAAGCACCACTTGTACCAAACGATTTCTCGCAAATATTACATTGATAAGGTTTTTCCCCAGTGTGAATTCTTCGGTGTACAACTAAAATGCTACCACGACTAAACGTCTTTAAGCAAACGTCGCATTTGTGAGGCTTTTCTCCAGTGTGGATAAGGTGGTGTCGTTTCAATTTATTTGACTCAAGGAATGCTTTATCACACACATTGCATTTGTGAGGTGTCTTCCCAGTGTGGATTCTCATATGAAGCAATAGCTTACGATCACTCTTAACTGTCTTCTCGCAAACATTGCATTGTTTCATTGTACTTCAGACTCCACTCCAACATCGGATTTTAAAGAAGCGAAGTGAAATGTTTTGTTTTACAGTAAAACCAATATAAACAGATTTCATTAGCCTGCTAAGCTATAAAAGATTAGCAAACTGAATATTTACTAAAAGTTAAATAAAATATAAGGTAAAATCAGAAAGCAGTCGCTTCATAATTCGTTTTTGTAAATAGTTTTGCACTAGAGTATCATCTAGAACAACTTTCATCGCACTGTGCAATGTACTTCGTTGTAGATAAAGTTGCTTTCTCTCTTAAAACATGACTTGCAAATACATGATGATGCGGTGGTTCTTTGACTCGAATGATTACGGGACGAATTATGTTGCTTATCAAATTTAATTAGTTAATTTTGATTTTAATTGTTGAAATTTATTTTCATTAATGTAAGGTTTAACGGCCAAGTCATTTTTTTTAACTTGCAATGTGTCTAGTCACTGACGTGTTTAACTACTGTAGTTTTGCCTTTTTATCCTGTCTCCTTAATTAAAAAAATGTTCAATTCTTCTTTATTGTAATGAAGGAGCAAAAAAATAAACTAAACCAAAACTACGGGACATCTCTTCACCATTCAGAGGTGACAAAATGAAGGCTTGTTCGGAATCGATTAGAGTGTTCAACTATTATTATCCAAAAACTGTTTTAGGCCTAATACTGGCAGCTAGCTAAAGAAACGGTCTGATGGTAATTAAACAATCACTTTACGGTTGTGTCCTTGTGCACAGAACTTTCCTGCAATCGAACGACTCAGTGAATTAATGGGCTTACTAAAAGAGAAGGAACTCAATAATCACACAAAAACAAACTGAAATAACTGTGGTATACCGACGCGAGGTGATCTGACTAATTATTTAATCACCAGTTACAATAAACATCATTATCATCGTATTTGGAAGTCACGTTCCTTGCATTGCGCAAACTTTGCTGAAATGAATCAAATATATATCCCATCGTGATATATAAAGTTACTTGGATGTATATTTAAAAAAAAAGTCAGACGTGTTACAGATTACAATGATAAAACACTACAGCGCTTTGATAACACTGGAAACTAAACACCTGGAAAGGCGTCAAGCCGTAAACTTAGTAAATAAAGTTGCAGTGTTTCCGCTGGGAAATTGATAATATGGTGACAATTAGAAAATAGGTTTGTAATTTGTCCGGCCGAATGGTCTAGAGGTTAAAAGCTTCGCCTTTCAATCAAAAGGTTGCAGGTGCGAAACTAGTCGCTAGCTAGTCGGTTGTGTTTTTGGGCAAGGCACTTTACGGACATTGCCTGAACCCAGTGGATTAATGGGTTCCACCAAATTAAAGGTGATCTGACGATTGCCCGTGTGATAACCCCCTTGGTTTTCCCATTCAGGGAGATAAACACGAATATCCTATGCTATTTTGTTGTTATTGCCATTGAGGTATAATAATCGGACAGCATTTTATCGAGCAGGTTGGTTGAATGGCAGTTTCTCGGTGATTCGAAAGGTGGTCGGATCGAAACCAACTATCCTGTTTCGAACTTTATGTTGAAACATAATTTCACCCAGAATTGATTGAATACGATTCGTCCCAAACCTCGCTGGAGATCAAACTTCACATAGTAAATAAAACCAGGCGTGTGTAAGCGTACAGACGACTCCAGCACGTACTGCATGAATATTAATAGTACACATATTCGATATTAACATTTTACATTACCATTCGAAAGAGAACGGTTTAATTAGAAGATGGTGTAATTTTTAGGACTGTAGCACCTCGTTAAGGGGTTTAACTTTTTACTTCCGTCTTCCGTTTTTCCGCGTTTTGTATTTTAGATAAAATAACTTTGGGACATAAAAAAGGATGTTTTCGAGGGGGGTAAAGCACTTAATGTACATCAAACTGAGGCTACAGCTGATCGACATTTGTGACGTCATACAGTAGCTTATGGGAACTCCTGATGTATTATGGGTAATTTTTTTAAATCTTTTTTTCTTTTTTTAGGCCGATTCTCTTCTTTTCAAACTGTATATCGGCAAAGATGATTTTAAAACCGCATCTCCTTGATCAATATCCAGAAAATTCACAAATTAAAGGGTGCCTCTAAATACTACGGGATCGCTTGGAGCGCTTGATTCACTTAGATTGCTATGGAAAGTAATTCTCACCCTGTCCCTAACACTAATCTCAACCCCAGAACTAACTTTAACCCCAACCCTAACATTAATATCATGGCTTTTGTAATTACGCAGTATAGTAAGCGATCCTGTAGTATTTAGAGGTAGGCTACCGCAAATTTAATACCGGTATTATATCAATACCAATGCACAATAACCCCATGGTTGACTGATTGGGTTAGGATTGGTGTTCAGGTAGAGATTAGCGTTAGGGTTGGGGTTCAGGCTTAGAGTTAGTTTTCACGCAAATAGTGTGTGCAGTTTCATAGAATAAATAGTGTGTGCAGTGCATAGACTAAGCACACCACTGAATACCCAGCATTTGGTTTAGCACCCATCACATTTCGAAATGTTTTAACATCTTCATACAGAAGCGCGCTAGATATATACCGGTAGATATAATCCACAATACACCATGTGTTTTCACAAGTTACTTGTCGTTTCGCATGAACAACTCTCTCCTAGGAAAAAATTTACCCATAATACATCAGGAGTTCCCATAAGCTACTGTATGACGTCACAAATGTCGATCAGCTGTAGCCTCAGTTTGATGTACATTAAGTGCTTACCGTATTCGAGCAGCCGCGCTTTTGGTACAACCTCCTTTTGGTTATGCATAAAACAAATGGCGGAATAAATAGTAAATAGCATACCACTTATGTAGGGGTGCGAATTAGAACAGGATTTACGCGGTGTAACAACCAGCGTTTATCAACCTAACTACATAATAATAATATCACCGTCGTACCGCGGTTCGATTAGTCCGGCCAGATAGGTTAACCGGAAGATAATCGGCGATTTGCAGACAGCTAGAAGGTTGTAGAATCGAAACCAGCCGCCGCAATAAACTCGGTTATACGCAATAGTTACAATGCTTTTAGTTTCAGTGTAATAGCTTCAAAGAATGTGGGCGCTTAATTTGTTGATTATTTGTGTAATAAAGTCCCAGTTGAATGTCGATTTCCCGTATTAATTGCGTTGCATTTTTAACAGATGCGACTAGAGACAGAACGGTAGTCTGATTTTTCTCTGCTTGGTGGCGCTATTTATTTTTTTGGAATTATCTGGGGAGTGACTATTTTTGATATTAATGTTAGGGTTGGGGTTAAAGTTAGTTCTGGGGTTGAGATTAGTGGTTTGGGAAAGGGTTAGAATTACTTTCCATAGCAATCGAAGTGATCCAGGCGGTCCTGTAGTATTTAGAGGCACCCGCGACTGATCGGTCTTATACTAGTTTTTGCACTTACTAATCGTATTCCTTGTTAGTATAGTGGTAAGTGTCGCCGCCTGTAACGCGGGAGACTGTGGTTCGATTCCCCGACGGGGAGGTTTTTTTCGGCTTTTTAATAAACTCTTTTGTTTCTTAGTTATAAACAAATTCATAACGCCGCATTCAGCTTGTCTGAGCATTTTTGGAATTTGTCCAAGCATTGGTTAAAGTATTCGATCTCTTTGCAGTTTTTTTATTGTAAACACTATTTACTTAAAATGCGTAAATGGTGTAATAAACATGGGGCTAGAGTTAGTGTTAGTCTTGCGGTTAAGTTTAGTGTTCAGGAATGGGTTAAAAAATTTCCGTAATTTTAGTTAGTAGTTTTCCTCCTCCCCGCTTTAGTACAGCTGATAAATAGCGCCATCCAGCAGAGAAAAATCAGACTACCGTTCTGTCTCTAGACGCATGTATTTTTAACACATGAATATATCATCAACACCATTGCATGTTTTAGCGGGCTACATTTTGTTTATAAAAATGTTTGTACAATTGACCTTTATTTGGAGTATTTTATTATTCACACAAGAAATTTACGCTAGTGCGGGTAAGTCCATGTGCAGTGATT
Source organism: Ciona savignyi (assembly GCA_000149265.1). Lineage (NCBI taxonomy): Eukaryota > Metazoa > Chordata > Ascidiacea > Phlebobranchia > Cionidae > Ciona > Ciona savignyi. The sequence goes on from CH003046.1 coordinate 77,735, forward strand.
ATTTTATAATATTAGCTTCTGCCTTATTAACAGTTTTATTAGCCTATGCAAAACCACACCAGTAGGCATGACATGGTTTGCTATACTTAATTACATTGAATGTACATATAGATATAGTTTGCGGTACCTCTAAATACTACAGGACCGCATGGATCGCATGGAGCGCTTGGACCGCTTACTATACTTCGTAATTACTAAGGCATGATATTAATGCTAGGGTTGGGGTTAAAGTTAGTTCTGGGTTTGAGATTAGTGTTTGAAACAGGGTTAAAATTAATTTTTATAGCAATATAAGTGATCCAAGCGCTCCAAGCGGTCCTGTAATATTTAGAGACATCCTATAGTTTGTATCAAGGCAGATATGAAAATTATTTCATTAAATTATAAATTCATGGACCATACTCATATCAGTCCATAGTAACCAGTCTGCTTAATAAATTTGCATAATGTCCAAGATTCCTTTAAACTAGGGATGCACAATATAGGATAGTTAGGTATTCTAGAATATTCTAGAATAATATATTTCGAATCTAGAATTTCGAATCCTATTCTAGAATGTTTTACCATGTATTTAAATTTGCTATGCTGTGCATATATTTTCTCATTTATAGTGAATTAGCCAACTTGTAGAATTAGCCATATGCTTTTAAACTGTGATGAGAGCAATTTACGTAGTCAAACAATATTTTACCATTACATATTTTTTTAATCATACTCTCTCTAAACACTATCTGCCATGAGGGAGGATAATAGTCTAGTAGGTTGTTGTTGAAATGAATGGTTGGGAAAAATGCTCCCAAACACCAGTCAATTTTACTTCCCCAGTTTGGTATCAAGACTAGCTATTAATGCCCTTGCACAATTAAACATTAATTTACTATTTAACACAGTTATACCTAAGTAAAAGTATAATAAATTAATCACCTAACTAAATAATTGAACACATATGATATCATTCATTGTGTTAATTTAAAACATAGTTGTTTAAGTGAAATATATATTGCAAATACAAACGTGTTTAGTCTGTAAATAACTCTTCCGCCTTTTGGAATAATTGCGTCATACTTAAAGGTGCGATAAACCACGTGATTACAGCCTGGCGAACGTGACCTACTTTCTTTGTGCGTGCGTTCGTTTTAAGCGCGTCTGTCCACGATGCACGTGTATGGGACAACTGATAAGATAATGTTGTTGTGCTTTGATGCAAGTTGTATTTCCGAGCTACCGCTTTAGAAAATGTTTGGACGCTTTCGCACGATAGATGCACTTTCGGTATGGAGAAACGCATTGCGGGTATTACATACGAATAAGGAAGCCATTTTACAATATTGAGATTACGAATTTACTTCAATGACGATTCACCAAAAGTTTCTTATCATAGTTATCTACTGTCGCACGCTTGCTGAAACGATTTGCTGACGTCTGTATAATCGGCATCACGCGTGTTGTTGCGCGTTGGATCGCAGCCAATATTTTACGCTATTAATTTCGAATCCTAACTATTCTTATTAAATTGCATGTAAAGATTCGAATCTCAAAGATTCGAAATTCTATATTGTGCATCCCTACTTTAAACAATATTAACCCACTCTCATTCTACTTAGCTTATCGTTACTTTGAATGGTATGATATTGTAGTGATTCGACTTGCCATTCGATAACCATTAAGGTCGACTGGTATGTTGCATCTGACAACATGCACTAGCATAAAACCAGGAAAACATATAATCAACAAAATAAAACAATTACAACGTGACAACTAAACAGAAATCTAAAAAGAACACAACGTTACAAATAAATAAAATGAAAAAAAGGCACAGTGGTCGAAGCAAATTAAAACGCTACAATATTTGCACCATTTTTCTTTACCCCCATAATGTGTTCTAGCTGTTGGCTGTTAAATGCAAGATGTATATGATTATCCTTTGTATATTTGTCCGACCAGTTAGTTTGGCGCCTTTCAGACGAAAGGTTGCAGACCTTACGAAACTGGGTCGGTTATGTCCTTGGGCAAGGCACTTAACTGACATTGCCTGAACCCAGCTGAATTAATGGGTTCTACCAAAATGAAGGAATGTCTTAATTATACAACCACAATGTCGGTAACCTATGGTGGGCGCGAGATGATCTGACGATTGCACGAGTGTTAACCCCCTTAGATTTCCCATTCACGGGGATAAACATGAATGTCCTATCCTATTTCTTTACATATTCAAATATGATTGCCATTTGCAGGTGTTGATATAAGTGCAGCAAGCCTATCCTCACCCGTGGTATTAAACTGTTCTAACAGTGGAGATGCATCAACTGATTATCAATGGGTTCACAACAATCAGACAATTGCATCTGCTAATCTAATCCAGTACTCCATAACAAGCAACACAGCAACTGGAGATTATGTGTGCATGAAAAGAAATGTTACCGTTAACAATTTCTTAGCGATAAGTAAGTTTCAATGAAATAATTCCAGTAATTCTAATCCATACTATGTTTGCATGTTCCATAAATTTATTTACAACATTTATGTTTTATTGAATTAATTTTTGGATATACTAATTGTTATCATTTACACTTTTTTGATGGAGTTTATGCTGGAAAGTGCTTCAGTTTTAACATATTTATCGTTCAATATTTATTCAGTTACAAGGTTTCAAAATCATATCCCATCCTTTCCTTTCTATGACTAATTGTTTGTAAAGGATTTTAACAAATTAAACAATGTATTGTAAATCGAAATTCACTCCTGTTTATTCTAACATACAGTTTTGTATTAAATATATTTAACACAGAACAATTATATTTTTGTGGTGGTGGTTTATGGCAAGACACCGCTAGTTATAGAAGCATATTTTATATATGTTTTCTGATACTGCTCTTTAAATGTAATTTAATATAAACTTATCACTGAAAACACAGATTATTTTAGTGGATAAGTGCGTTGCCTTTCAGCCGAAAAGTTTGAGGTTCTATCCCTATCCTAAAACTTGCATAACTGTTGAATTTGTCAATAGATCTCTTGAAGCCCATAATTCCCCACAAAGGACATTCCATCACTTTCACAACGGGTGATCAGAATAAAGAGGTAATGTGCACGTCACTTTCGTACCCGCGGCCAGATTTTGCGTGGTCACTAACTGCCCCAGGAACCCAGGTGAGGATTATTATTTATTGATTTATCACTTCAAATTTAAAGGTTGCTGGTACAAAACCCCACAATCAAAAGGTTGCTGGTACAAAACCCCACAGATTAATGGGTTGTACTACAGTAAAGGAACGTGTGAATCATGCACAACACGCTGCAATAGCTCCGGTAACCCGACGGTGGGCACGAGGTAATCTGACGATTAGTTTCACGGGAAAAAAATGAATATCCTAACCTAGTATTTAAAGTTTACAAGTTATTTCATACTATTTTACATGTAAGTCTCCCTTAGGGTAGGATATTTATGTTTATCACCGTGAATTGGAAAACACAAGGAGCGTTACCACATAAAAAATTGTCAGATTACCTCGCACTCACTGTTAGTTTACCAGAGCTATTGTAGTGCTTTGTATATAAATGAGACGTTACTTTAATTTGGTAGATTTCATAAATCCACTGGGTTCAGGCAATGTCCACTAATTACCATGCACAAGTAGGACACAACTGACTAGCAAGCAACCAGTTTCAAGTCTGCAACCTTTAGCTAAAGGGACCGTATTAAACAACCAAGCTAGCCACAAGGATAGGTTGGGATAGTCATGTTTATCCCCGTGAATGAGAAAACCAAGTTGGTTAACACACGGTCAATCGTCAGATCACCTCGCGCCCACCGTCGGGTTACCGGAGCTATTTTAGTGTGTTGTGTATGATAGACACGTTCCTATAGTTTGGTAGAACCCATTAATCCGCTGGGTTCAGGCTATGTTCGTAATGCCCAAGAACACAACCGTCTAGTTAGCGACCAGTTTCCCACCTGCAACCTTTTAATTGAAAGGCGACGCGCTTAACTGCCAGACTAACCGGCCGGACTGGTTAGTCAGCCGGCCCCTTCTAAACATGTTACCAATACCAATCTTGTCTACCCCTTACCCATCATCAGGAAGTGAATTTATCAAATGATCCAAATTACAAAATCACCATGGATGGGCAAGGAAATTCTGTTTTGACCATCATATCAGTAACAAGCAGCAACAAAGGGAATTTCAAATGCACTGTGAACAACACTGCTGGGAGCGTTTCAGTAAGTACAGCAGTGGTGCATTTTATGTATCTATCAACTGGTTAGTTAAGATTTATGCATTTAATAAAGGATGTGTAGCATGGTGGTTTGTAGTTCACAGATCACAGTAAGTAACTAGATCTCTAGGGGATCATTTAAACAGACATGCCAGTCTGGGAATGTATCAGCTGTTATTCTAAGACAACTTCTTTAGTGGGTGGGCCAGATGTGGGGAAATGAAGTTCTTGATGGGCCGGATTATTACATAAATAGTTCGGTATTTAATATCTTAATTACAGGGCATGGTTAGATAACCTGCAACTGGTCAATATCCTTTGACGGGCCGGACCCGGCTTGTGGGCTGTATGTTGCCCATGCCTGTTCTAAGATAATGTGTACCAACATATTGTGTTACTAGTAGTTGTATCTATTAGTCTGTATTTCAAAAGTTTCTTTTAATTAATAGACAAACATATATATTTCTATGGGTTCAATACATATGACTTGTATTAGGATGAAATTCAATACTTTGGTTTTGCATTGTCTGGCAAGTTCATATTTTTTCTGTGTTTGGCAAATTCATATTTGTATTAGCAGATGTGGACCTCTTTTTTAATAATTAACAATTCTGTTCTCTTTATTTATAATTATCCATTAAAATAAACATTGATTCCCACAGACGGAGATAAAGGTAAGAATTCATTCCAACCTTGCACCGTTATGGCCAAGTCTGGCTATCTTGTTTGAAGTGGTGACGGTGGGAATTATCATGTACTTTGTCAATATAAAAGCGAAAGAGAAACTCAAAGGTATGTTGATAATGATCATTGCGGGTTCAGAATGTTGACTTCTGGATTGTTAGAGTTCAGAATGTTGATTCTTGGATTGTTTCAGAGCTGGGCAAGTCTTCAAGTGAAGCTGAGAGCACCAACAGTTCTAATTCCTAAATTATGAATCTACAGTGCAGTGTACTTGCAAATGATGGAATGGTTTAATTATGGGCACATTTGTTGAATAATCGTTACTACTTTCTATACTTTTTTTTAACCTTTGCGCCAGGAATGCCCGTTCTTGATTTTAATCTCAATGAAATTATGATGAATAAGAAAATCAAATGACGCCTGAAAATATTCTTTGTTATCAAATAACTGTACTGTACTGTATTGTCTTCAAATAACTTGTACACACCTACAAAATATACCAATATACCCACAGAAGGCCACCAAAAATTTAATGCATCATTATAATTTGTATACTTAAAACATTGGAATATGAAGTAAAATGATATGGCAGTGGCTACCACTTATAAATATGAAAGTAGTATATATATAAATGTTTACAATATAATATGGATTTCCACTCTTGTGGTGATTATGAAATTCCTTAAATAAATTATTATTGCACATTTTTAAGATGCTGTATAAACAAGTTCTCCTGCAATATACGTAGAGTGAATCTGTAGTTCATCTGTGAGTAAAACCAGATCTGCGTCAGCCCCATAGTTTAGTGTCCCAATTTTGTGCTCCATTCCCAGGCATCTTGCTGGGTGCAAAGTAGCGGTTTCAAGCGCTTCCTCTGTCGAAGAACCGGTGGCAGATTTAAAATGCCTCAAGCACTCTGGTAATGTTGCAATGCTGAAAATAAAACTGGGTTAACCATGTAAAATGCTGTAGCTGCTAGAAATTACAACCACTTAGCAGTAATAGTTGTTTTTCTACAGTTGTCAAACAGGTATTTCACGTCAGAAAAGCGTGCGTTTTACCAACCAACGAACAGATAAAAGTTCAAAAAAAGAGTTGTTAAAATTTGACAGGACGATTAACTATACAAACGGTTAATCGTCAGATAACCTCGCGCCCATTGTCGGGTTACCGGAGCTATTGCAGTGTGTTGTGTATGATAGGCATGGTTCTTCAATTTGGTAGAACCCATTAATCGGCTGGGTTGAGTCTAGTTAGATTTGCACATAATATAATATTAGTTTAAGATCTAGCGGCTCTGGTGGTTAGTTTCGATTCTACTTTTAAACATTCTGTATGAGGCAATACCATTGGATGTGAATCCACAGGATACAACCTACATAAAATACAACTTGATTCACAAGTGGTTGTCGTAAAGCTGCAAACACACAATGTATAAGAAACTCCAGGCACAATTCTAATATTGATAAAACATTCCACCCACCTCCCTGCTAATACATTGGTTCCGGTTAAATGTGCTGTTTTTCCATCGATTGTCACACTTTGCTGACCCAACTGGTACGTTCCTGATGGCAGTCCCATTGCAGATATTGCATCAGTCACTAATATCAAACCTAGGATAGAATATTCATGTTTATCCCAGTAAATGGGAAAACCAAGGGTGTTATCACACGGGCAATTGTCAGATCACCTCGCGCCCATCGTCGGGTTACCGGAACTATTGCAGTGTGTTGTATATGATAGACACGTTCCTTCAATTTAATAAAACCCATTAATCCTCTGGGTTCAGGCAATGTCCGTTAAGTGCCTTGCCCAAGGACACAACAGACTAGCTAGCGACCAGTTTCGAACCTGCAACCTTTCGGTTGAAAGGCAACGCACTTAACCACTAGACAAATCAATATTAATAGTGGAATTGTAACCTTCAGCATTAGCCCTGTGAGCAATCCTCAGTGCAGCAGGGTTGGTATGCACACCATCTGATATCATTCCATAATAAATTTGTTTGTTTATGTTCGCGCTGGTTAACAGACCAACAATTCCTGGGTCTCTGAGGTAGAAAAGATAACATAAGTAAATATTTTAATCTAGTATACCAGATATTCTTATTTGTAGCAAAACTGCGTATCGAGGTAAACCAGAGGAAGTTTCTTATTTCAACATATTTTACCACACAATAAAAAAATTAGACTAAACTGGAATATAAAGTAAAGAATGTTACATCTATTAAGTAAACCATTTCCGGCAGTCAAGCCACTGACAAATAAATCTAACCACAGGAGACTAGAAAAATATAATTTGCTTTGTGTGTAAAAGAATGAGAACCTGTGGTGAAATGGCAACATTGCATTGAATAAGTGAGTTATGAGTTTGGCTCCAGAATTAACTGCGTCTTCAGCTTGTTGCAAGTTTGCAACCGAATGACCTGCAAAAATTAAGTATTAACTCTATGCATATTTGAGCAGAACATGTAGGATTACCTACGGAAACGACAATGTCTTGCTTGCACAATTTTTCAATCACTTCACAGCAGTGTGGCAACTCCGGTGCCACTGTTATTAAGCGGACATTGTTAAGACTGCCGTAAGTGTCGAGTAAAGTGTCATAATCGATGGTGGTTTGTATGAAATCTGGGGGGTGGGCTCCTTTCTTTTTGTGACATATAAATGGACCTTCTAAGTGGACACCTGTAGTACAAATTGAAATTATTAAAAACACAAAATCAAAACTATCATTTTAGTATCAAATTCTAACACATTGTCATCAGGATAGGATATTTATGTTTATCCCCGTGAATGGGAAAACCAAGGGGGTTAACACACAGGTAATCGTCAGATCAACTCGCGCCCACCGTCGGGTTACTCAGAGCTATTGCAGTGTATTGTGTACGATTCACATGTTTCTTCAATTGAATAGAACCCATTAGGTTCAGGCAATGTCCGTTAAGTGCCTTGCCCAAGGACACAACCGACTAGCCAGCGACCAGTTTTGTATCTGCAACCCTTCGGTTAAAAGCAACGCACTAACCCACCAGAACAATCTGCCGGACAAATAATATGCTGTTCCATTCCTAACCTAGGGTTTTTCAATTGACTTGCCTTCAGGCAATACTTATAGGATCATGATTATCTCTGAGGTGGCACAACAAAGGTGAAAAATGCACAAGAATGGGTTGTGTAACTTGTATTCATAAAAGAATCAAAAACAGACAATTAAATACATAGGTAATCAAAATAGTAAATACCTAGTAAAACACACTTACTTACAACAACACACGTATGAATACCTAGAATAAAACACAAATGAATTCCTAGCACAAAACACAAATAAATACCTAGTAAAACAAACCAATTAATACTAAGCAAACGCACTTATAAAAACCCAACAACACACCAATGCATACCTAGAATAGTAGCTCCATCTTTTGAACCCTTACTGCATTGTATTTTGGGTAAAATCTATCAAAAAAATAAAATTTGATGGATAAGAATTTGTTTTCACTGTTTTAATAATGGGCATAGAAACGAATTTATGTCTTATGAGTTGGATTTTGGATTACCTATTAGTTACCACAAATTGGGTTTACGAAAAGGCTTTATAGAAATGAAATTTGTATTAATTTGTTGTTTAAACTCATACATAGGTTCATGTTATAAGGCTGTTTATTTCTTACCTTGAGCCACCAGTCTACATAAAACGTATAGACAATATATTAACCTTGCTAATTGTGTAGATTTATAGATGTTATAAAAATTTTAATACCACCATTTAGGTGTAAAAATCAGGAGTGAATTTGAAAGACTTTGGCACAATTGTCTTCTTACTGCTTAGGGTACCTAAGTAATTTTCCCATAACTTAGAATCGAAAAATCGACTGCACATAAATAAAAATATAAAAGTATTCACCAAAAACTAACTTGCTTGTAAACATTCTTTGGTGATGTGACAATAGTTGGACAAAATGATGTCACTCCATATTGTAGAAGACCTTTTGCCACCGTCTTTAGACCCAGCTCAACATCAGTTAAATTTGATGAAAAATCAATTTTAAAAGCACCTACAATGGAATATTTCAGGGTGCTCTTTCCAGAATCAAGATTTTATTACAAATAAAAAAAAAATTTTACTTAAAGATTTTGAAATAAAAAGCTCATAATAGTAGTTGACTTCAAAAAAGGCAAAAATAGACAATTTTACAATATAACCGTGTTTGTGTACAGACATCTCTATGATAAGTGTGAGAGCTGGTTTTGTATTACAATTAGAAATGCATGGCACAAAATACAGATATTTAGGTTTTCTGAAAGAGCGGCCCCTTAACTGTGGAGCGTTCTTGACATATTTTAAACTACATCATTAAAAAACAATTAACATACCGGTAACATACCATTTATTTGTAACTCTATGAATCCTGGTGAGATTATTGTTCCCTTGCAATCAACTTTCACGTCGGCTGTTCTTAATTCATCAAAAAACAGCTTCCTTGGATCCTGAATAATTCCATTTCGAACCCATAGATCTTCCCTGTAGAATAAACATTAAATAAATAGATTTCCGGCCAGTTGGTCTGGCGGTTTAGTGCGCCGCCTTTTCATCGAAAGGTTGCAGGTACCAAACCTATCGCTAGCTAGTCGGTTGTGTCCTTGGCACTTTACGGACATTGCCTGAACCCAGTAGATTAGTGGGTTCTACCAAATTGAAGAAACGTGTCTATCATACACACACACACACACTGCAATAGCTCCGGTAACCCGAAAGTGGGCGCGAGGTGATCTGAGGATTGCCTGTGTGTTAACCCCCTTGGATTTTCCATTCACGGGGATAAACATGAATATCCTATCCTATCCTATTCTAATTGATAAAGTATTTAAGTTTTATCCTCCGATATTGGAAAGAAAGGGCAATTTTGATATAAACAACTGTTTTGATTTGTTAGTAAAACTCATCAATCCACTGGGTTAAGGTGATATTTGTTAAGTCTCTTTCCCAAGGACACCGCCGAATAACTGACGTCCAGTCTCGATCCTACAACCAATCGGCTAATATCACTGATAGTGATTATATATATTAGAATGAAATTATTGATCATCACAAGGTCAATATATCATGTGTACCTATATGTATGCAACGAGAAATAATCATTTTGTCCATTGGGAAGCTCTGTTAAAGTCAGTTAAACCTTTCTGTTTTAGCTAGCTCCCGAGCGTACGCTCAGTATAAAGAAATAATCACCTGTCCGCCAGCTCGCGAGCAAGTGTAAAATTACCAAAGTGTGCAAAGATGCAGGAAAAAAAAACTTGAGTGTGCAGTGTGTTGTTTGCGATTAGGCATGCTACAGGATTTATTCAGTCCAATAATCCAATAGGTTCATGACACACCTCGAAATTCCTGACACAAATGACTGTGCAGAAAACTAAAAAGAGAAAACTGCACACTAAAATGAAAATTAAGATTTTGTTTAGGGGTCGGGTTAAAGTTTGCGTTAGTTTTAGTGTTTGGGAAAGAGTTAGAATACCTATTCATAGTTTTAGTTGGTAGTTTTTCCCCCTTTCCTGGGTGCCTATTTCTCTCCTTTTACTGTTGTCCCTGACTAGGTACCACAAGCTACTGGTAAGAATTAACCGGTCGAACAAATAACTTTGTTTGTTTATTGTTAACTTACCAAATTATGGCATGGTCTCTCAGTATTCTGCAATTTTGAAATTGTATTATTTTATTGGTGTTCTCCAATCCTTTGTCCATCTTTTACCACGTATTTCTCGTCAGCGTCTTCTGAGTTCTGATAACTACAATTTTTACTGCGTCATAGGGGAATCCCCTAGATTTGTTTATGCTAAAAAGCAGTTGATGTTTGTTTATAACCGTGACGTAAGGGGCATTATCACTATTCCATGGGCAAACTTCAGATTTTCCCACTGTTAGGTCAAACACTGTGTTGTATAAAATCAGGACTTGTCTTCGCTTCCTGCTTTGTAAGTTTTATAATTTTTATTTGGTATAATTTATCTTTGGATTGTATTTTTCGTTTTAGTTAATCCAGTCCGGGGTACGCGTTTTTCTAAATCCGACTGCACCTCCGTATCGGCAAAACTACACTGCACAATTGTCTTCAGAGCCTTTTATGGTTTACCTTTAATAATAATTTGTTTGCAAGTTATTGCAACTTTTCCCTTTTCAATGACTGACGTGTTCAAGGACTGTTGTGTTTATTATTATAGCCTACTCATCCGGCAGGATAGCTTCGGAACCCGGCTTCGGTATGCACGCAGCCGAAAACCGCAGCCATCCCTAGGCAAGTCCCCATACAAAAATTAGTTGAACGATAACTCAAGAAACGTATTAAAGGTAGGCCTATACGACAAACTGTAATAGCTCCGGTAACCCGAATGTGGACGCACATTAGGCCTAATCTGAAGATTGCCAAAATGATAACATCTCCAGCGTTTTTTTCAATTCAAAGGAACAAAACATGATTATACTTTAAATTTACTAATTCATGAAGTGTTATTACAGATCGATGGATACAAGATGAATGAATGGTGATGGATATCACTTTGCTTCCTGTAATACTAATCCACCGGACACAATTACCAAAGCACCGATAAAACGCACTCTTCAATTAATTCACTTGCTGCAAATTACAAGCAATAAAGGCAGAATTCAGTAGAATTGCATATTTTAATTTCTTATAGTAGGGCCTACACGTTTATACAGGGTATAATAATGCTAAACGTGTAAACTACCTATAACCAGCATATTCAAATATTACTATGACATATGGAGATGAAAATGTCACATGACGTAGACTCCAAGCCCTCTTTGTAAAATATATATATTAATAATAGAAGGACAAAAACAACTAATGTTTAGTCAGTTTTATTGCTAATATTATTATGTTAAAAAGACAGGCGGTGTATATGTGGCCTTAATATACCTAACTGCTATAAAAAAGAAATCTTCAACGTAGGCTATATCTTTTGTAGTTGTCATAAAGTAGTTTATGCGCATAAGTTTTGGATAAATACAATTTTGGTTTATTTTTTTGGTAGATTAGTAAATAAATCTGGTAAAAAGAAAATTTAAATGGTTTTCAACGTTTTAACTAATGCTAGGATACATTTTCAATTCCCATTTATACATATCTTTACCATTCCGCGAGATGGCGATAGTAATCCTTTTAGTTTGGAAGTGGTAAATTCCTCTAGATGTATACTGTCGTGTAGCCGAAGGGTTAGCGCGACCCATACATATTCCGACCTATACAAAAACGGTCAAGTGACGAGCTCATCATGCGCTCGAAACTTGACTCGGTAAAAAATTCTCTAGATGAAGAAGATGATACTTCACGGACTACAATTGAGTTATTGGGTTGAACCGAAATTAAATTAAAATATACGTCATATGCAACCAATACAATGGTAAAACTCCTGTAACCATGTGGTGGGCACGAGGTATTCTGACGATTGACCAGTTACAATTATATTGTTGGCTCACGGTTCTGCCTTTAGTGTTTTATTATCTTTACTGATATTGTTCATATTATGCCGAAAACACTTTGTAAGATGAATAAATTATACCGACGGAAACGATCCGTCTTGTATTGCATTACTGTAATAACGTTAGGGCTGGTTGCACTCTTCTGTATGTTGCTCAGCGTGCAGATATCTAATCCAGCGAAAATCCCACAAAAGAGAGGCCACAGTGCCATAGAGACAATCGATTCGCGTTTCGTGACAAAATCTCCATTTGGTTCCAAATTGTGGCTCCAGTTTTACCCTGAAGTCGATAAACTGCTCAACTTAATACAAGATGGGACGGTAACGTGGCCTGTGCCTTTGAACGACACGACTTCTGCTTGGTTCACACGACTGGTGCTCAAAGAAAAGCCGGCTTACTATGTTGGGGATATTTTAGAGGCGACACTTGAAGCAAAAGATGGGTTCGATCGAAGGAAAAGTTATGGAGGAGATTATTTCTTCGCAAGGTTGGTCAATAATACAACTTACCATTGCTAGTTATGGGTCCCAAGTGAAAAATTGGGACACATATTGTTTTTGTCCGTTTTTTTTTCTTTTTTTTTTTCTTTTTTTTTCGTCAAAGGTTTGACAGGCATGGCATGGCGCCCCGACATCTACCAGAAGGAATAATGGAATCGTTATGAAACTTAGCTATATGTTGGACAACATGGTCTAGATATGCAGAAACCAAAATTTTGGGTGATAAATCAAGGGAATTCCCCTGGGAAGTTAAAAACCAAAACGGTATTTTTTATGAAAAAATTAGCTTTTTGTGGCATAGCGCTTAAACGGCTGCTCCAATTTGAATAAGATTTGGTGGAACGTAAGTGCATTAGACACTGATTTAACACTTGAAAGAAATAAAAAATTTACCTAGGAAAATACCCTAAAAAAAAGGTTTTGTTCTCAAATCATGATTGTGACAGGCATGGCATGTCGCCCCAACATCTACCAGAAGGAATAACGGAATCATAATGAAATTTAGCCATTTGTTAGACAAGATGGTCTAGATATGCAGAAACCAACATTTTGGGTGATAAATCAAGGGGAATTCCCCTGGGAGGTTAAAAACCAAAACGGTATTTTTTATGAAAAATTTAGATTTTTGTGGCATAGCGCTTAAACGGCTGCTCCAATTTGAATAAGATTTGGTGGAATGTAAGTGCATTAGGCACTGATTTAACACTTAAAAGAAATAAAAAATTTACTTAGGGAAATACCCTAAAAAAAGATTTTGTTCTCAAATCATGATTGTGACAGGCATGGCATGACGCCCCGACATCTACCAGAAGGAAGAATAAAATAGTAATAAAGCTTTGTCATTTGTTAGACAACATGGTCGAGATACGCAGGAGCAAAATTGTGGGTGATAAATCTAGGGGAATTCCCCAGAGACGTTAATAACCAAAACGGTTTTTTTAGAAAAAAACTAGTTTTTTTGGCATAGCGCTTAAACGGTTGCTTCAATCTGATTCAAATTTGGTGGAATGTAAGTGCATTACCTACTAATTTAACAATTAGAAAAAAAATAATATATAGGGAAATACCCTAAAAAATAAGATTTTGTTCTTAAATCATGATTGTGACAGGCATGGCATGACGCCCCGACATCTACCAAAAGGAATAATAAAATAGTAATGGAGCTTTGTCATTTGTTAGACAACATGGTCTAGATACACAGGAGCAAAATTGTGGGTGATAAATCTAGGGGAACTCCCCGGAGACGTTAAAATCCAAAACGGTTATTTTTCTAAAAAAATAGCTTTTCGGAAAATAACGTTTAACCGGCTGCTCTAATTTTGATCAGATTTTGTGAAATGCTAAAAAAAACTTTAATTTAAAACATTTGTGATGAAATCGTTGTAAATCTATCACGATTGTTTTTTTACCTACACACGGAGAAGAAGTTTGGTTTGATAACTATGGGACCCATGAGTTTATGCTTGCAGAAACAAAAACTACATACACAGTGTATAAAATACAAAATGTGGTTAGGGACCCTGTAGCATGAATATATGGCATACAACATGTGTTTTACAAATAGTGGTGGTTAAACACGTGGTTGACACTCTCTAGTTATATACGGTATTGTTACTTTAGCACAGTGGTGGGCAACTTCTCTAGTCGGCGGGCCAGATGTGTGAAAATAAAGTTCTTGGTGGGCTGGATTATTACATGAATAGTATTCAATATCTTAATTACAGGGTATGGTTAGATACAGTCTGCGGGTCGGTCAAAATCGTATGTTGCCCATGCCTGCTTTAGCGCAATACGTAACTATCTAAAGTAAAATACAGCACTGTAATTATAGGTTGATGCGCACCAACGATAGTGGTGAAGTACTCGGGAGCGGGGTAGCTTGTGATGTGGTTGATAAAGGCGATGGAACTTATACAATCTTCGCTCCCCTTCTCTGGGCAGGTCGTGCAACGTTGTTCGTTGACATGGTCCACCCGAGTGAAGCAATCGTCCAACTTGTTCGACAAAGTGCGACTGGAGTTGGAAAGGGACTTCATTTTGTTTCCACCTACCCTTCCGGCGAGAGAGTTCTTTGCAACGTTGGGTTGAAACCCAAACACAAGTAAGCTAATCTGATTGGATAAAATAGTCATATTTATCCACATACAAATGGAAAACAACAATAAGTTGTATACGTTTAATGTTAAGCTGTTGTAGACAGTTCTGTGGTCAAATGGTTAGGCGGATCGACGCAATAAAAAATAGCCAGCTATTATCTCACCTCGTGGCATCAGTCGGGGTTCCGGAGATATAGTAGGTTTGTACGAAACATTTGAATCC
Source organism: Ciona savignyi (assembly GCA_000149265.1). Classification (NCBI taxonomy): domain Eukaryota; kingdom Metazoa; phylum Chordata; class Ascidiacea; order Phlebobranchia; family Cionidae; genus Ciona; species Ciona savignyi. Next base: position 92,953 of record CH003046.1, read on the forward strand.
ACTGCGTTGAAGCCATTCTCATAAAAACTGACGTTGTCAAATTCGTTGTGTCTTAGGCAAAGCACAAAAACTGTTAGAGCGTCCTATTCATATACAACATTGTCCACCATTCCGGCTACCCGACGATGGACGCGAGCTAATCTAACGAATGTTCCTGTAATAACTCTCCTTTATTTTACAATTTACTGGAACTTCCAAATCTGTTAATATAACAAAATCACTTATTTGTTTGCTTCACGATAAAATATTGTTAAAAAATACTTTTTCTTTGCAGGCGATTTCTATGTGATTTTTCATTGCCGGATAAAGGATTTACGTGGTTTTGTGAAACCACACTTTCTGGTGTTTGTCCCGGTGTTGTAACTTATACTGAAGTAAAGACGATAAAATCCAAGGTTATGAAATTAGGAACTCAACCTCTATTTAAGCGCGGGCGTAATTGGAACACACCAATTAAGCAAAAAGGTTTAATGGTTCAAGTTAAGCAATCTATGTTTGTCGAAAATTTCTTAAAAACGCTACCAGTTTGCGAAGCCTCTTCTAGTATGTCCGAGTATTCCTTTCAAAGCGTGTTTGGTAAACATAGTGGATTTTACTTGGACAACGAGTGGAAATCCATGCAGTGTAAATCTCGTCTTAAAGGTTTCAATCCAACTGAATGTTTAAAAAACAAATCGCTTTATCTAATCGGCGATTCAACTATGAGGCAATGGTACAATGCATTTTTGGATATTCTCACTCTTAATAACTTCCCCTCCCATATATTGGACAAACATGGCCAAGATGTTTGGCAAGTACCACGAACAGGATACAATCACGGATATAATATCAGCGTCTTCTATGGACCTCATGGTCTGCCCCTTTATAACCCAGGACCTCCAAGCTCACATCCTTTTATCGTTGATACTTTAAAATCAATCCAATCCCAAGATGGGTCAAACACTTTGGTTGTGATTAATTTAGCGCTTCATTTTTTACTTGTCGACCCGATATATTACATGCAAAGGGTGGATGCAGTGAAACGATCTGTTGAAGAACTTCAGCATCGTGTGTCTGGCATTCGAATTTTCATTCGAGGATGTATACGTCATAGAAATACGTACGTCACTGCACCTACTGAGTGGTACAGTTTCCGACTTTGTAAAATACTCCGCGCGGCGTTTGAATTGGTACCAAATGTTGGATTTATAGACACTTGGCAAATGACAACAGTTTTTTCCAATGACCAAAATATTCACCCCACAAAAGAATCGGTTAATAAGCACGTAATGGCATTTCTTTCATACCTGTGCTGAAAGCTCAGGTTTTTGGCCAAAATGTGCTGTGCGGGTTCCCCCTTTAGATGTGTGCTAAAAATAAATAAAATGGTGTTTTCTGGAATGAAAGTCTTGTCGAACGGTTGTGCTCTTTAGTCTATATTTTGGGGCAACACTAAAAGGAGGAAAAGAGGGAATGAGAGAAGAGAGAAACAGCTCACTATAACTACGGAAACTAATTTAAACCCTGAACACTAATCTCGACCCCAGAACTAACCTTAACTTCAACCCATGTTTAAAACTAACTCTAATGACATAATCTCAATTTTAATGTGCGGTTTCCCTCCTTTCCGCTTTTCCTTTTTTATTTTTCTCCTATAAATAGTTTCTTCACGATTACAAAATACAGATATACAGTCCCCGAGCGCCTTACTAATTGAGCTATACGGCCGGACATTGGTTAGATTACCTCGCACATCGTCGAGAAACAAGAGCTTTGCAATATGTTCTTTATGATTGAGACGTTTCCTCATGCGATGTTCGATAAGTGCCTTGCCAAAGAACACAACCGACCACTTTCACTGACAGGCAACGCAACTGACGAAACTTATATTGATATACTAGTTCGGTCTTAATTAAATTTTGTTTGCTTTTTGATGTTGTTTTGCTTAGGCCGCGTCCGCTATATTTATTAAATTATATATTTTTTAGTGGAGTGTTTTAACGACTGTTCGTTTTGCCGTCTTTTCCTGTTCCTGTATCGTGATTTGATTCGTTTGCCATTTTTAAATACTGGGGCAAAAAAATGAATAAACTAAACTAAAACATTAGACTATTCGGTCGCAAAATATGTGATAAATTCAAAACTACTTGATTATAGTGCAGATTTTAACACCCATTAAACAATACAGTGTGTATTTATTTCAACGCAATATGACACACAATTACGCGCAAACTATTTATACTCGACCCAATGGCAGTTAAAACTATAAATTAACCATGACAGAAAATATTCCGAAAAACAGAAGTTCGTAATTACAACGCAACAAAGCAAAACATATTTAATTAGCAGGTTGCGACACGATTAGAAGTTAGGAACATAGAATACAGATGTGTATTTTGCAGCTTAGATAACGTATATCAGGAAGTCGTGTTATTATAACATGTTTTAGTTGGTTTAGTTTATTTTTGTGGATATAAAAGTTCCTTTAAATCAACCAAAATATAAGACAAAATTACACACACTAAAAAAAGTATGTTTATACTTAATTTTAATAAGTTTAACATACCAATATACATTTATTAGTATAAATAATAAATTGCCAAAAAATGTTTTGCTGCTACGATATATAAACGTGACTTGTTAAATCTATTTAAAAATGTAATTTTAAGAAAAATGGCAACATCACATCACAGTTGACAAATTGTGTTATACAGAAATATTTTTTTTAAAATGAATTTACATTTATTTTTCTTTATATCACTTATAAAATGCACCAGTGTATAATTTCGAATAAAGGCTTAAAAGTTTTATTTTCATGGTTGATTAGATGTTTATGACATGGAATATTTTAAGATAATAATCCAAATAATTCAATTAGTAATTCATTATTAAAAGATAAAGCTAATTAGCATAATTTCTTAAGGAGAACTATCCAGATAAATTTAATTTAAGATTATACTGGTGCAATAGGAAAATCCGCTACAAATTGGGAAAACACCAACAAGAAATTGCACAAATGGAATAGTAAAACACAAAAATGCCACGATCCTATGTGTGTTAGTCAGACTTCATTTTATTGAATCAAACATCCGATACCGATAAGTGGAAATTTTATCTTTGGGGACAAGGGCAGCAAGAATTTTGTGGTTGTAGTGAGTGATGTCATCATACAGGTTGAGTGATGTCATCATACAGGTTGAGTGATGTCATCATACAGGTGAGTGATGTCATCATACAGGTTGAGTGATGTCATCATACAGGTTGAGTGATGTCATCATACAGGTGAGTGATGTCATCATACAGGTTGAGTGATGTCATCATACAGGTGAGTGATGTCATCACACATGTGAGTGATGTCATCATACAGGTGAGTGATGTCATCACACATGTGAGTGATGTCATCACACAGGTGAGTGATGACATCAAACAGGTCGATTGCTGTTGACATGGATACGACGAACGCGATGCGATCTCGACTCCTCAATGTCATCGTCACTTTGGCAGTTGTGTATTGAGCGAGGGGCGTCCACCGTGGTGCTGTCGGAGGTAGCGATCATGTGGGGGGGGCACGGCCGATCTTGTTCATACAGCAGGATGTTGAGTGTTTCTTCGTATATTCTTGCCTCGGGGAATTCAACCTGTTGTGGTCCAGTGTAATATTAGAAAATAAACTATATTGGTGGGTTACTATCGAAATGATACAATCTAGAAAATGCACATCCTTATGGTGTAAAAATGCTCCCAGGTTATGGTAATAAGTCAGTACAATTATGTTATAATATTAGGAAATAAACTTTATTCAGTAAAACCAAAAACAGAACAATAAAATCACTCATGGGCAAAGAATAGAGGTAAAATTTATTTTTCATAAAATTGTGTTTATTTTTCTATTTTGGTATTATGCATAGGCCTATGCAACAATGGTTAATATACACCAGATTAGGGGATTCAAAAGTCAATTTTACATAAACACTTTCAAATATTAACAATTAGTGGCTTACTATTGTAATGATACAATCTAGAAAATGCTCTTCATGTTGCAAAAATGATCTCAGATTATGGTAATAAGGTAGTGCAATACAGACAGTATAGAATGGATACACATGGGTGATAAAAACAATTTTAAGTCTGACTCACCCTGACCCCACTTACTCACTTTTTATTTTATTAATAGCACACATTAATAAAATAAAAATTTAATTATTGAGTATCTATAATGTCACGCATATGTTTAGTACGGGCAACACTTAAAGGAGGGAAAGAGGAAAGGAGGGAAACTGCACAGTTAAACTATGAAAACTAATTCTAACCCTGAACTCCAACCCCATGTTTAAAACTAACTCTAATGTCATATTCTTTATTTTAGTGAGCACTTTCCCTCCTTCCCGCTTTTTCTCATTTTAGTTACCCTCCTTTATTACCTTGGTTTGTTTCTTCTCAGTTGCATACACAATTGAGGTGCAACAGATTTCCGCCACTTTTCTCTGGTGGCCGTAAAACGACCAATCACAAATTTCGTCGCCAATAATATCCTTGATGAATAAAATCCGACCATTGAATCGGAGAGATAATTTGTCGAATAATTCTATGTTTTTCAACATATTGTCGTCAGAGGAACTGTGAAGGATGGATTATTAAATCCTCTAAAAAAAGTTTGTCTAAAAAAAAGGTTGTCTAAAAAAAATTGTCTTAAACAATTTGTCTAAAAAATTGTCTAAAAAAATCAAAGTTTGTCTAAAAAAAAGTTAAATAAAAGTTGTATAAATAAAAGTTGTCTAAAACAGTTGTCTAAAAAAAAAGTTTTCTAAAAAAAAAGCTTGTCTAAAAAAAATGTTGTCTAAAAAAACAGTTGTCTAAAAAAACAGTTGTCTAAAAAAAGGTGTTTAAAAAAAAGTTGTCCAAAAAAGTTGTCTAAAAAAACTTTACGTCTAAAAACAAAGTTCGTTTAACAAAATTTACATTCTATAAAAAAAGGAGTGTGAAAGATGAATTTTTAAATTTTCTATTTAAAAAGTTGTAATTCGTTAATTCTTGGTGCGTTACAATATTATAACTTTTACATTACATGAATAGGTTCATGGTCTTATCCTGACTAGCCAAAGATAATAAATATTCAGTGTATCAAGGTGATAGGCAGCAGGAAAACTTTTTTTTAAGATGTTTCGGAAAAAAATACATTTTCTATCAATAATCAATAAAGAAGATCCTCGAAATGTTTTAAAAGGGCGAATCATTTTATTGGCTATATACACTGTGAATATGTCATACTATATACAATGTTAATATGTCATACATCCATGCATAATTCGCCACATAAATAGACATACTTGGTGTACGAGTACTTGTTGTTCCCACGGTTGTACATGAACTTAACGATCGGTTTGTTGGTTTTCCGCACTAAATCCTGCTCTTCTTTGGGAGATGTGACGATGGGAACTCGGCAAACTGGATCAGCTTCCACATTTTTCCGCTCAAGTGACGTCTCGCATTGGGTCACCAAACCTGTGTGCAAGGCAGAAGGGTTGAAAAGTCAGACCGGTTAGTCTGGCTGTTAACCCTTTCAATCGAAAGGTTGCAGGTGCGAAACTGGTCGCTAGCTAGTTGGTTGTGTCCTTGGGCAAGGCATTTAACGGACATTGCCTTAACCCAGCGAATTTACGGGTTCTACCAAATTAAAGGAACAGGTCTATATTATATACCACACACTGCAATAGCTCTGGTAACCCGACGGTGGGCGCGAGGTGATCTGACGATTGCCCGTGTGTTAACCCCCTTGGTTTTCCCATTCACTGGGATAAACATAAATATCCTAACCTATTCTATCCTAAAACTATGAAGACCAGGGGTGGGCACACTTTTTGAATCAGTGTCAAAAATTATTTCATTCTTAGACTGGCAGGCCAAGTGATCAAGTCACCACATATGGTTTGTCACTGTTGATAAAAAAACTTATTTTATCTAAGAAATACTGTACAATAAGATAAATTAACTAAGTAATTTACTTTATACAATGATCAGCAACTTTATAACCAAGAAAGAAAAGATCACTCTCACCTTGAATTAAATAATATTTTGCTTCAGCAAGCAGCTCAGCTATTTCGAACCGGTTGTCGGGTAAAGTGATCGATCCATCTCGTAAGTAATTTAATATCGCGCTGAAGTGTTTGCCGCACCGATCAATTAATATCCATCCTATAATGTCATGTGTTTACGAATACTTTTATGTCTGGTCCGACCGATTAGTCTGGTGGTGTAGTGCGATGCCTTTTAACCAAAAGGTTGCAAGTTGTGACCTTGGGCAAGGCACTTAACGGACATTGCCTGAACCTAGCGGATTAATGGGTTTTAACGAATTGAAGGAACGTGTGAATCATACACAACACACTGCAATAGCTTTGGTAACCCGACGATGGGCGCGAGGTATTCTGGTCTTACAACATGGGTTGAATGTAGACGGGTTTTACACAGGAAACTGTCCTATGCTTAAACTTGTTACTTAATATGGATTTGCAAAAGTGCTCTAATTAAAATATGTTCTGCTAAATATTAGAATGGGATTCAAGTTTAAATCATGGTTTACTCAAAAAAATATTCTTGTGATGCACATTATTGCAATTTAAAAAAAATGGGCAGTGGGCACGGACCATAACTTGAAAGCAATGGATAGGATATTTTATGGGGACTTTTAAGAAGAAGACTATCACAAGTCCAGTTTTCCACAAAACGGTTATCAGAAGTATGAAGTAATGCATTATATCCATAGAAAAAAATTGCTTTAGGTTTTGTTTAACTTATTAATGGCCTTGCCCAAGGACACAACAAACATGAAGGTCATGTTCTCACAGACTTTACAGAGCTATTTAACCTGCTAGTATAAACAGCAGATGTTGTGGTGGTTTTAAATTTCAATGTGCCAAAAGTTCTCAGTTATTTTGACCCTTGGAAAAAAAGCATGAATCAGGACATTACCGGTGTTGTAATGACTCATTGATCCAACCCCAGGGTTAAAATAAGTATTCTATCCATCTACACGCACTACAATACTGCATTGTTAATGTTTTTTGATGATTAGCATCAACTGCACAAACTAGTGGACATCACTAAACAAAAAAACAAAGTAGAGATAAGAATAAAACCTTCACTGTCGGTAAGAACCACCATTCTTCCACTGAACATTGCTCTTAGCATGTTGTCTTCTTTAGTGAGGGTGCCCATAGTGGTGTAATGCAACGATCCACCTACGTTTAGCTTGACATATTTGTTGGAATTCATGAGAGCAGTGGCAGCAGCATCTTGGTATAAATATGTGTAAGTTTCTCTGGTTAACATATGATATTTCTTTTAAGTTGGTTTACATTGGATAGGGTGTACCATACTAGTGTTGGGATGAAATAAAAATTCCGAATATTGCGCATAACTTTCTGACAAAAACAATATTCTGTTGTGTAGTTTTGCAAACTTATTCACTGACAACTGAATAAGGTTACCATAGTACAATATACACCATTTTTGCCTTATATAACCAAATGGGTATTTAGGGATTAAATAGGATATTTATTTTTATCCCCATGAGCAGGAATACGCAAGCGCCGTTTTTCCATTCGGTTGAGGCAGTGTCCCTTACCCAAGGAAATAACAGATTAGCTATATATAGACCCCTTTCAAACCTTCAACCCTTCAACTGAAAGGCAATGCACTAACCCACCATAAAAACAAAAATATCTATTACAAAATTATGGATGTTTGCCAGATAAAACTTTTGATTTCCAGTTTAGATTGTTTGTTTTGCTTAAAGACATACATACTCTATAAACTATAGCTTGAAAAAATGCCCATCATGAAAAAAAATAATTTAAGAAAATATATGTCATATTGTAAGTCGAAAGATTATGGGATCAAAACCAGTCATAAGCCAGTCGGTTGTATCTTCAAAAAGGCAATTACCAACAAAAGTCTCCCAAACAAAGTGGATAATGTTGAACTAAACAGTAGAAATCTCTTAATCAAAGAATAGAAGTGGGATATTCATGTTTATCCCAGTGAATGGAAAAATGCATGGGTGTGAACACACATAGATACAACACACTGTAATATCTTCGATAATGAGACGGTGGGCAAGGTCATCTGACAATTGGACATGTCATTAAGCCCCCTAGTCTTTCCTGTATGTGAAAGTAATTAAGAACACGCTGTGATAATCTCCAGTAAATGATAAGTAACCCATACCTGCACTTTTCGAGGGTGAAAGTCCAGCAGCATAATTCTTTTCTAACACCGCTGTTGATTGTACTTGAGCAGTGCTGGCACACGGTATTTGATGCAAAGTGTTGTTCGCAGTAGTTGTAATTCCTGTTTGTTCTTTCACAAGGGCGTGTACTTGGTGACTTTGGACATTGGCTGGGAACGTAACAGACGACGCTTCATGGAGAGCCATTTTGGATGTAACAACCTGAAAATAATAATATTTATCAATTTAGTTTAACGAGTAAGTTAGCAATTAGTACAAACCACGTTCATTAGAAACTTGACCACATTACTTTACATTGATATGTATGTTTAGCCCGGTCAGCTGATTTTTAAAGGAGTCGTAGCTATTACCGACGGGGTGTTCGCGCGATTATTTTAACTGACCGGGTGATTATTTTTAAAGTCAGTGTACCAGTGGGCCGTTTTAGTTGAATATAATGTAAAAACGTTTTTAACATTTTGTTTCAGCATTAGTATTTTGCTATGATTTATTTGGTGAATAAAAAATTGCTAATTTACTATTCTGTTTCTGACAATTGCCATTATATATGCGTAAGTTCCATTTCTTTCATAAATGCAAACAAAAATACTCAGGCAAGTTACTTTGCGGAACAACAGTCAAGATATTCAACAATTTGCAACAGAATAAAACATTTACTCTTATTATTTATGTGTAGATCGCTCTAAACTAATTTTGGACCAAGATTTTCTGCTAAAAACTTTGGTTTTGGATTAGCTCTGCTGGAAATATGACGCAGTCTGTCGCTCAACTAAAAGCGGAGTTAAAACATATATCTCAATTGTTTCCGCGAGCCCACGAAGTGTTTCGAGTTGTACATTCTAGTGCAGATGAGCTATGCTGTCACGTTATCGCTGGATCGACTAAACACATAATAAATTGCACAATTTCGGCAAGTATTGGTTCATTTTTTTTAATTTAATTAAAAAATAAAGAATACATTTTTACAGTCAGCGGTCTACATCATGTACTGTTATATTTTAAGTGTAGTAAAATCGTTATTACTGTTTACCTTAAAGTTAACAAGAAAAATTAAAGAAAGGCAATTAACCAGTTATCGCAAACATTAGAATAAAAGTTGCAGTATTAAAAACCCTCAACTAGCTAGTCTGGCGCAAGGTACTTACCAGACATCACCTGAATCCAGGGGATTAAAAACAATTTCCAGCAACTAATATCTATTTTTTGCTAATAGTATTGTACTGTGTTTTCTTATTTATATTTTAAATATTTGAACCAAGAGGAAAAAGGGTGGCATGAAACACTTCAGTAACATTTTATTTTCCAGGAACCGTACCCCACTGCAAGACCGATGTGGTATTCGGAATCTGAAGATAAAACAGTGATGAAAGTATTAGAAGATTTAGCCGATCATGAATTTGATTCAATTGCTCCAGTAATTATGATTTTGATTCTACTCAAATATAATAATGTAGTGTGATTAAAATTGTGTTATGTGGCCTGTATTAATTAGTTGTTATAAAATAGTCTGTGGCAATGATAAACTAATACATATGAAATAGAACCTAGTCATGACCTAAGGTCCTAAGCTATTTACTATTTAGTGATAATTTTTATTGTCATGAATTTGTCAAATTTACGCACCTACCTGACAGATGTTAAAAAACTAAAGCTTTTTTTTTTACATGTATATTTTAAATCAAATAATAACAAATTTTAATATCATAATTTCCCCCGAGTTTCTTAAAAATATATCCGGTGCTTGACTAGTGGATGTAATGTATCATATTATGACCACCGCAGTAAATGATTTCTTGGTAAAATTATTA